>CAUYQV010184065.1:0-26297 GCA_963574575.1 Galagoides demidoff
TCAGCCTCCCAAGTAGCTGGGACTAAACGCACCCACCATGACGCCTTGCTTTTCTTTTTGTTGTAGTTGTCATTATTGTATTTTAGCTGGCCCGGGCCAAGTTCCAACCTGCCACCCTTGGTGTATATGGCTGGAGCCTGAACCACTGAGTTATGGGTGATCCCCTATCAGTCCATTCTTTTTTTTTTTTTTTTTTTTTTTGAGACAGAGACTCAAGCTGTTGCCCTGGGTAGAGTGCTGTGGCATCATAGCTCACAACAACCTCCAAATCCTGGGCTCAAGCGATTCTCCTGCCTCTGCCTCCAAAGTAGTTGGGACTACAGGCATCTGCCACAACACCTAGCTATGTTTTTTGGTTGCAGCCGTCATCATTGTTTGGCGGCCCAGGCTGGATTCGAACCCGCCAGCTCAGGTGTATGTGGCTGGCGCCTTAGCTGCTTGAGCCACAGGCACTGAGCCTATCAGTCCATTCTTAATATAATAGTCAGTGTTTTTGGTAATACTTTAAGTCGGTGACTACCTCTTAATGCAAAACCTTCAATGGTGCCTCATCTTTCTTAAAGTAAAAGCTCAAGTCTTTTTCTTTTTTGAGACAGAGTCTCATCCTGTTGCCCAGGCTAAAGTGCCGTGACGTCAGCCTAGCTCACAACAACCTCAAACTCCTGGGTTCAAGAGATTCTTCTGCCTCAGCCTCTCAAGTAGATGGGACTATAGGTGCCTGCCACAACGCCTGGCTAATTTTTCTATTTTTTGGTATAGATGGGGTCTAGGGGTCTTGGAGTCTCACTTTTGCTCATGTGGTCTAGAACTCCTGAGCTCAAGGGATCCTCCTGCCTTGGCTTCCCATGGTGATAGGATTATAGGTGTTAGCCACTGCGTTGGCCTCAAGTCCTTATTATGACCTATAAGTTCCTATACCATTTGGGTGTAGAACTCTTCTGACCTCATCTTCTAGAACTCTCCCTTTCATTCAGTATACTCCAGGCAGCTGGACTCACTACTTTCCCTGGAACACACCAGGCTTTTTGCCTAAGGGCCTTTGTATTTGTTCCTCCTCTGCTTAGAATGCTATTGACTATTTGCTCCCATATCTGCACTACTTAACTTCCTTTATATCCTTCTTCAGAAGTCACCACGTCAACAAGGTTTGCCCTGGCCACTCTATCTAAAATACCAACATACCCCTTATCCCTTCGGCCTCACCTTCCCCCCAATGGCATTTATTACCTTCTGTTGTACTGTGTAATTTATTTGGTCCGTTTTTCCTCACTAGTATATAAACTTCAGAAAGACAGAAAATTTTAGCTGCCTTCTGTACTGTGGTATTCCCAGAGCCTAGAACTGTATTCTAGCACATTAGGAGGCACTTCATAAATTTTTGCTGAATAAAAGAGTCTTAAAAATTAGGCTGATCAGGAGGTTAATTCAGTCTTTCTTCTGTTCAATTCCTCAAATCCCATTCGTGCTGATTCTTTGGTGGTACTTGTTACTCTGCAAATTCAGAATGAGGAAATCTCATCTGCCTCCTGAGTTAGTGGTACTCCACGAGGTAGCCAGGTAAAGGATGTCTTTAAATTTCTCTATGGCAGCGGTTCTCAATCTGTGGGTCGTGACCCCTTTATAACAATGAAAATACTTCCTGACTATCAGATATTTACATTACGATTCATAATAGTAGCAAAATTACAGTTATGAAGTAGCAACAAAAATAATTTTATGGTTGGTGGTCACCGCAACATGAGGAACTGTATTAAAGGGTTGCGGCATTAGGAAGGTTGAGAACCACTGCTCTATGGCATTCTTCATGAATAGAACAGCCAATCTTTATTTTTTCCTTTCCTTTCCTTTCCTTCCCCCTCCCCTGAAGGTCATGATTGATTGTCTAGTAACTTTCTTGTTACATAAAGATTAGAATGGCAGGTAAGAAATAAATTCATGACTTTACCATACCCTTGGCACTAAAACTATCTCTTGGTTTTCTTCACTCAAATGGCTCTATCTCTTAAGGATGCAAGTAGACCCTTAACAAGAGGAGATAAAATCTTAAACCGCTTACCTACAGTTTTGTATAATTAGTATTTAATGTTATAATGTTGTCATCTATGAAAATGATTGAGAACTGACCAACATCTAAACACAGCACTTCCTTTGTAAACATCTGATAAGTTGTTGGGAAACATTCTGGCAACTATAAGGAGATTCAGAGAAATATTCTTCTCAAAATGTTGTTTATAAAGCATTTTCTATAGCAACCCTAGCAAAACAAGCCATTTTAGAAGCATAACTATAGTTCCTGTAGGTCCTTCTATGACAAAGTTACCTTATTGCTAAAGCTCATGGAGCATCGGGAGAGATTACATATGGCAAGTAGCTTTATTTTTATTTAAGCTTTGAGAATGTATTGATGAAAAATGGGCATATAAAATGCAAAATTGGACAAGCCCCTTATAAAAGAAAATGCTGAACAAAAACCTGCTAGTGGAGGCTTTGAAACACATAGATCGGTAGGCTAGGCTGCACAGAAGTGACAGGAGAAGAGAACATAGCTGGCGGTGCCCATAGCTCAGTGGGTAGGGTGATGGCCATGTACACCAAGGCTGGCGGGATTGAACCTAGCCTGGGCCAGCTCAAACAACAATGACAACTGCAACAACAGAAATGGCCAGGCATTGTGGCAGGCACCTGCAGTCCTAGCTACTTGGGAGGCTGAGGCAAGAGAATTGTTTAAGCCCAAGAGTTTGAGGTTGCTGTGAGCTATGACGCCATGGCATTGTACCCAGGGCAACAGCTTGGGACTCCGTCTCAAAAAAAAAAAAAAAAAAAAAAAAGAGAAAAGAAAGAAAGAAAAAGAAAAGGGAATATAGCAAGTAAACCAAAGTGGTGGGATTTGAGGAAGAGAGCAGCTCTGCCACTTCAAAAACCAGGGACCTTAATAAGCACAATGTGGAAAGACTTCTGACCTGTGAGTCAAGATCACTCTGTAAGACTAGAGTAGGTTAAACAGTAATAAAATACTGTCTTATTTAATTAATAAGGTACATGGTTTATGCCTAGGTCATTCTATTTCTTTCCAACCTTGTCTCAAACAATATTTTTTTTAGCATTGCTAATATGCATGTTTGAATAGCTAATGTTTAGACAACAGTGGCACTGTTTGAAAAGGATTTCTTTTAATATCAAAAACCTATCGTGAAGAAGATGACAAGGTAATCACGGAGACTCGTTTGGCTATGTTTGGAGAATTTACAAGATCTGTGTTTCAAGCCTCTTAAAGCACAAACATCATACTAGCACCATGTCTCCCAATGGCAAGTGTCAAGATACCAGGTTGAAACAACCACCCTCTAAACAAGGCCGAGTCATGCTAATCTAGTCTATGGTGATGCGATATTACAACTCACAGTATGTGCTGATGAATTTATACAACTAATACTTGTACTATTTTCTATTCAGACTGAATCTGAAATCTATAAAAGCTCACTAAGCATTAGGAAAACATAAAAAGAGAATCTTTATATGGCTTGAATGTCTCCTCAGGAAAAATCTATTGCTTCTAAATCGCATTTAACTATACTTTTCTTTCAATCAACTCATCAATTGTATAACAGAAACTAAAGGGTTTCCCTTACTGGTGAAGGGCAAGACTGTTTGAAACAAAGGTGCAAATGAGACAGAAGGATGAAACCGGAAAGGCAGGTGAGCACACCAAGCTTTTGTGTACATGCTCTTTGCACTTTTTTCCCCCCAATATATAGTCAGCTGTGACTATTTCCACCTTACAGGAATAAACTTAGCTTCACATGGCAAAGGTTTTGTAACTGGCAAGATCATCTTGGTGACACAACAGTGGCCTTTTCTTCAAGTTTGCCCTTCTACAAAGGGGTCTTACTCAAAAGCCTCGTGTACACATAAAAGTAAGAGCTTCTTCCTTAGGCACTTAAGCCCCCTGGATCTGGTCTCAATGGACATTGCCAACCTTATCTTGTGCTACTCCATCCACAATTCATTATTTATCCAATAATCCAATTAAGCCTAACAATTCACTCCTCCTTAATGTTCCAATTTTCCCACTTCTCAAGCCTATCTTAACTGTCTCTGGGGGATGGAAAGTCTTTTTCTTTTATCTCCATTCCTACTTCAAATTCAAAGCTTAAAGTGAGTTCCTCTGAGGTAGAGGACAAAGTTACAAAGCAAGTGTTTGTCTGTCACAGGGCTTCCATAAAGCTAAAGTGGGTAAATAGGAAACAAATATTCATGGGGAAACAAATTTGTGATTGTGATCCTCCAAAGACCAGGTGAGATCATAACCACCCAGATAGGAAATTAGACAAGGTATGTGCATGTGGAGGGGGAGAGGAATGATAAATTCCAGGGAAAATGCAGAAAGAGAAATTGTTCCAGCATATCTGGCATTGACTCTATTTTCTCTGGTCTTGGTAATGCTGAATTTGGTTCAGAGATAAGCAAAATCCAGAATTTATAAACACTACATTCAATAAAAATATATACAGATTATAGAGATTCTCCCTGATTAGTAATGATCTGTCTCGGTGAAAAGAAACAGTGACATAGCAAGATTGGAACATTCCAGATCTGGTGACACCTTACGTAAGGGGCCAGAAAACCTATTCCCACCTATAACCATACCACCCCCCCAAATTGCCCCTATCACCATCCTGTCCCTTGAAGTTACTCTGGGGACCAAAGAGAGCTTTGCTGAGTTACAATGTATGAATTTCTGCCCTCACCTGTTACAATAGGGTTATCCTTGACTAATTTAATAGGAAACTTTTTCTAAACTGAGAAAGGGGGAGGAGAAGAAAAGGCAAGAGACATGGAATGGTGGGGTTGGTTTTATTGCTAATCTGCACCTGATCACAAGTGCCTTCAATGATACTTTGCTAGAGCACTACAAATTAACCACACCAGGTTTATGGAAGTTTTTTTATTCACACTTTCTAGTCAATCATGTTTAAGTTATTTTACAGACATACCTTTTTGGGGCCAGACATAAACTTTCAAACACCATGGGGCATGAGATTGTTAAAAGCAGTTCTAGGTGAGAAAACCACTATTCAGCACAACTTGGTGAACTGCCCTGGTGACAGTTCCCTACCTTCTTGCCTCTCATTCTTTGACTCTTTCCTCAGCCTAGATTTCTTAGCTCCTACTATTGGCTATGGGGTGGACAGATGATGGCTGTTGACTTTGGATGCTCTCTTGCCATGACTCTTGGACAACGGTGAATCTGATGCCCTCCCACTTTCTACATACTCATTTTCACCTCTGCTCTGCCCTTTATTTGTTCTTCTATTCATATATGTTTTAGCCACCCTGTATTGCCTACTATGCTATTTCTCCTGCTCTACCTAAGAACAAATGCAAAAGAAATATAACTATACGTCTTTTCTTATTCGTGTAATGAAACGACAAAACACACTAATCGATACATTAAAAAATATAAGCCTATTCAGTTGGTGGCAAAATACTTTAAAATTTTGCAATGGCTATAGCAGCGTACAGAATGCAATTTCTGAGAATGCAGCTTCACGTCAGTGTTTATATGCAACAGCATCCTTTATTAAAAAGGAAACAGCTATAATAAACACAAATCATAGTGACAGCAAGAATCGTGCTATCAACAAACCCATCAAAATGGAATCAAACGTCATGAGATGAACAACATCATAGAGATATGTACAAGTACTTTTCCCATATGGAATTCTCTGCTACTTCATTTCAAAACCACAGAACTAGGGCAAGTGTTTCCAGCAATATATCCATTTGGGTCTTTTTCAGTGTTATTCTGTTCTCAGTAATAGTTCACAGAGGGTATTATGTTGTAACATGAGGTTCTTTCATGATCACAGCTTCATTGCAACACCACAGTTTTAATACTGCTGTTATAATTCTGCAGGTTCAGTCACTGCAGTCTTTTTCAGATCAACTAATTCTGTTGTTAAAAACACCTTTAGAATGTTTTAAGCAACTTGCCTAGCAAATAATATGTTTACAAACTGACAATGCTTGGACAGTGTTTTTTATACATGAGTGTAACTGGATCACATGATCTGAAAGCCACATAATTCTTACTAATTAACAATAATCAGGCTTGCATTTATGCATAGCTCTATAATGTTCTGAAGTCCTGGGTATAATATAATTTATATTGTTTTTTATATAGTGGCTAACAATATTCTATTTTTTTCTACATTCAACATCAAGGGTATTATTGCCAATGCATTTCTTAAAGTAATCCTATTCGGTCCCACCCCCCCCTCCCCCAACTCCTGAACATTTCAGTAGAGATTTCCTGCAATCAGGAAGCTTTGCTAATGATATCTGTAGCCATCTTACAAACAACATTTTAATAATCTTTCCTGTGTGATTTCACCTATGCTTTATGCATACAAGAATAAGTAGCCAGACCACCTTTTCCCAAACTGTGTGCCATGCTCAAGATATTAAAAAATATTAAACACAGACACACACAGACACATACTTCTATGGCTAAATAAGTTAAGAAAATATTTTATACCATAGCCCCTTATAGATTCACAATAAAACCAGAACACTAAATCTTGTGAAGAATTCTGTGGTAAACAGATGCCCTTGTCTTTGTTTAACTCAGCATATCCATATCCACAACTTATTTGGCATGGACACCCCCTGACTACCTCCACACCTTTTCTTTTTTCTTTCAGGTTATTTTAACACCTTGTAGAACAATATTCTGTACAATACAGTTTGGGAGCACTAAACTCAATAAATAAATAATATCACCAATGCATAATTTAACATAATTTCAACATCTCAAAACAGCAACATATCATAACCTTCTTTCTTGAGAATGCTAGTTTATCAAGACTGGTATGGAACATTTTCTGAATAGCATGGGGCTAAGAAATAGAAGAAAACATTAGGAATTTGCAACCCTACTTGTATATCTTATAATATACATAAACTACAGTTGGCTATCACTTGTTAGTAACAAAAACAAGATGATGTAGTGTTCCAGTATTTGGATGAAACTGAAAATTAAAAGCAATTGGGAAATATATCGTAATCCACTGGATGCTAAAACAAACCATTTCTTTTCACTGATTAAAGACATCAAGTAACCAAATTCAAACCAATAATGGGATAAACCTTTTATCTATATAAAGTAAAAAAAAACAAAAGAGTGATGTGCAAACATGAAAACCAAAAAGTTAAGTCAAGTACTAAGAGTATCAAGAGCACTAAAAGAAAATTGAACTGATAATTAATTAAGTTTTCCTCACATCGTTCGCTCAATGTGAGGTACAGGGGACAGTTCCCAGAATCAATTTTAATAACTGATCTTACAGCAAGCATATGCATCAGAAATCAGACATCTACCTAAGGGATATATAAGAAAGAGAGGCTGGGCGCAGTGGCTCATGCCTATAATCCTAGGACTCTGGGAGGTTGAGGTGGGCAGATATCTTGAGCTCATAGGTTCAAGGCCAGCCTGAGCAAGAGCAAGACCCCATCTCTAAAAAAAACAGTGAAATGTTGTGGCAGGTGCCTGTAGTCTCTGCTACTTAGGAGGCTGAGGCAAGAGAATCACTTGAATCCCAGAGTTTGAGGTTGTTGTGCATTATGATGCCATGGCACTCTATCCCAAGGCAACTGAGTGAGACTCTGTCTCAAAAAAAAAAAAAAAAAGAAAGAGAAACTTTGTTCTTATCTGGTTTTACTGACTCTATAGAGGATGAATAAAGTGAGTGTCCAATACTTTTATAAAAGGTTTAATAAGTGTCTAACACATTGACTAGATTTTGCTGAGCTCTATTGATCTTAACAAATCAGATCAGCTAATATCATGCTGCTCAAAAGACTGGTGGTCCACTATGAGATAAGGAGTTGGTATAAGAATGTAAACCAGTTTTCAGGACATGGGGACAGGTAATCATGACTTGTACTGGTCAAATCAATTCTTTTTTTGGGGGGATTCAATGTGTTGATTATTTATACAAATTGGAGTGCTTACATCCTAATAATTAACATAGCTTTCATCTCATTTACTTAATCACAGTGTTAAGACATTTGTGTTCAATACGGGATAGGTTTGACTTGTACCCTTGCAATATGCTGCATAGGTGTGGTCCCACCATTAACCGTCCCTCTGTTGAACTACCTCCTTTCCCTCCATCTTGGGCTATAGTTGTGATTCATCTCTCATATGAAAGTGTAAGTGATTATAAATTGGTTTTATAGTAGTACTGAGTACACTGGATATTTTTTTCTGTTCCTAGATACTTTACTAAGAAGAATATTTTCCAGGTCTTAAAATTTTAAATCTAGAGATCTAGAGGAACAAAATGATGAAATAAAAGAGAAAAGTACAATTAATTTTCTGAGAAAATTTTCTTTGTTTAGAATTATCTAAGACTTGTAGTATAAGATGTCTTATTCATGTCCCTAAATAGCAACATTATTCATCTGAAAGTTTATCTTCAGAAATCCTCATGACAGGAGGTCAAACATAAATCTCAGTAGTATGTTCTAGAATGTGACCATTTGCCAACCAGGAAACAAATCAAACTGCCATTCAAATGTTTTAGCTGTTGGTCAGTATCAACTACAGTCTGTTACCAAATTCAAATGAGTGGATGCATTATTCTATATCTTATAAGCCATTAACCACCCTAAGAAGCTATATTGCCATATAAACTATATAGAGAGTTGCATAGTCTAGGAAG
The DNA here is from genome assembly GCA_963574575.1 of Galagoides demidoff. Classification (NCBI taxonomy): domain Eukaryota; kingdom Metazoa; phylum Chordata; class Mammalia; order Primates; family Galagidae; genus Galagoides; species Galagoides demidoff. The sequence goes on from CAUYQV010184065.1 coordinate 8,727, forward strand.
AACAACATACAATTTATTCCATGAACTGCTATGGGGAAAGTCTGTCATTTATTTTTTTGTTTTTCAGGTGGCAGAAAAATCTCCAGAACAAACTCATATGCCAAGTTCCTAAGAATAGCAAAACATGATATCTTCAAAAACACCATAGAATTGTAAATTACCTATTCAACATTAATCCAATGTTTGTTAGTCTTACAACACACAATTGGGAATAGAATTCGTGTCACATCACTTATATCTATAATCATCCTTTCTTGTTATATTACCAAGCATAGTTCTCAAGATTCTATTGTTCTAAAAGAAAAGGGTGCGATAACAAATATCAACTAGAATTTCGACAAAAAGAAAATTGTCATGGCCTTTTCAACTGGAGTACAATTTAGCCTTGATATTTGATTTTGAATACATTTCAAACATAATGACATATAGAATAAATTAACTATAAATGGCATTTATTACGTGGCTTTGATGAAAGAATCTTAATTTAAGTTTGAAAAGTCTGTTTATTTTGGTCACTATAGTCACATTATCTACGATACGTATGCATAACTCTTAATTCTCTAATTGAAATACAAAAACATTTTGCTTTAGAGTGACATTTGGCATTACCTTTATAATATCCACCCTGAGTGAACACTGCTGTCAGGTTGTTAAAATGGGAAAAGCACTAGACTAACTTCTTATCAGATGTCTGAGGGTTAGGACATTCTTTGGCCACTAACAAATGTGTGACTTTGGGCAAATCATCTGGATCTTGCAGAGTTTCAAAAATAAGGGCGATTACACTCAATGATATCTAAAATTCCTAAAATTCAAATCTAATTTAGGTCTTTACAAGGTAAGTTTCAAGATATGCATTCTCTATCACAGGAGCCTCTGTCTTTTCCTTCTAGCATTTTCTTTCTTTTTTTTTTTTTCTTTGAGACAGAGAACTATGTCACCGTCAGTAGAGTACTGTGGCATTACAGGTCACAGCAACCTGAAACTCTTGGGCTTACGCAATTCTCTTGCCTCAGCCTCTCAAGTAGCTGGGACTGCAGATGCCTGCCAAAACGGCCGGCTATTTTTTGTTGCAGTTGTCATTTTTGTTTCAGCGTGGCCTGGGCCAGTTTTGAACTCGCCACTGTCGGTGTATGTGGCTGGCACCATAACCACTGTGCTACAGGCGCCGAGACTTTCTTTCTTTCTTTTTTTTTGTCCTTCTAGCATTTCTACCAAGCACTCTCTAAAATGAAACATCTTATCCAGAGGGGTTGATGGCAACCCTCACTGGGCGCTTCATCATATTTACGGCGAAACTGTTATATTTTTATGTATAAACCTTGTCACCTGAAAAATAATAGCATTAATAAATATTAATATTAACATTACTATTATTAATACTAATGGTGATTCAAGGCCCCCAGCCTAACTGAGTTTAAGGCCTTACCAATAATTATTATTACTATTTAAAGGACAGCACGTACCTTAGACAATGCTGTACTCTTTATAACTTTGTCTTATTTAGTCCTCACAGCTAGCTCTTCTTATTTTTCTTCTTTATAGATCATTCCTTGCTTGTCTTAAAAGTAATAAAATGAATGCTCAATTGGCCTAGAAAGATTTTTAAGTTTATTACATTTAATTAAGTTCCTCTCTTTTTCTATTCTGCCTCAAAACTATGGTAAATAGCTCAAGGAAGGTAGTCCAGTAAATTAACATTCGTCCTAGTTTGTGTCACAGCGACAAATCACATAGGTAAAAAAAAAAGAACTGAGAGTTCCAGGATAACAAATGTGAAAAAATAACATTTCAAACCTGGAATTTCATAGAGTATTTAATAAATTCTATATGCTAACTTGCCTAATGATGAATACCTATACATGTGACTATTCAAATGAATAGCCAGTATGACTTCTTAAATCTTACCATTTAACTTTCATTTCCTTTTAAATTTCAGTAGAGTTAGATACCATGTTGTATTTATCATAGAGTAGACCCACTTCCATACTGGAAAAAAAACAGAAAGCCATAACAAGACTCGCTTCACTGTTCTTTGTTATTACTCAGTATAGTATAGTGTCAGAGATTGTGTTTAATCCATGTGTGTGTTCTAGTCATCTTGGAAAATAAAACCAAATTCAGTTGTATCATATACAGCATTTATTCAAATCTCAGCTGCTTACTAAATTCCAAATGCCTAGCATCAGAGTGTGAGGATAAAATTTATTTAAGGTAACAACCTTAAATAGTCAAAAAATACAGCATAGCTACATTTATAATTGAAGCAGTATGCCCTAAGCCCTCACAATCATAAACAAAAGTACGTGTATATATATAGAATTTAACAATTGTTCTTGACCTCTCAGACAACTAAGCTGTGCAAATATTTTCTATTTTTGTTTGACCAGAAGACTAGCAAATTCGTTAATTTTCACATCATTCTCAACGTCACCACATCCCTCTATTATAGGGCAGGTAACTATAGCATATAAACCACTAAATTTCCCAAAGTCATGAAATTCAGAAGAGAATCAGAAATAGGTCTTAGTTTTCACAATAAAAACCCTATCAAATTCTACCCTTCATTTTGTAAGATGCAAACAAAATATTAGTAATAGTAATGCTTCTCTTGGGATGAAAAAGTTACTCCAATGGTGATTTTTGGCACTTGTCCATTTATCCCAACCAATAAAACCACAGCAATTTTCCCTCAGTCTCTGCTTTAGTCCAATCACACGGTAAAAAAAAAAAAAATCAGTGTACTACAAATCAACAGTGAAATAAACTGGGGAATTGTGTAGGATACTTTCACTCACTAGCTCATGCTTGCCACCAGTGCTATTTTCATGAATAAAAATCTATAGGAAAGTTGAAAAAAAACCATTACTGACAGGTGGTTAGAGCCCCTGTTCTATAAAAATCTACATTATATAAGAAAGAAAATAGTATGTCAGGACAACTACTGCTTTCATTCCCTGCTTTCAATTTCTACTGCTATTGTTACATTGGTTTTCACTCTTAAAATGAAGCAACTCTGAGATCAAAAAATTTGATATAAGCTGCTAAATGCAGGTCTCAATTTGGATATACCCTTTAAGAAAATTATTTCCCCACAGGCCATCCTACAGTTCTGTTTTCTCTTATGATTTGTTGCTTGTGTAACTTCTATGTGTCAGAGTTGGTTAGCTCATAGTGCTAATGAGGCCAAGGTCACAAGTCCGATTCCTGTATGAGCTAGTTAGTTTTGTTTTCTTTTTTAAAAAGGCTCTGTAGCCAGTACCTATAACTAGAGCCTTCTAGGGTACAAATACATGTCTTTGGTAAAAATAGGAACTAGAGAAAGTATAGATGGTACACATGCTTTAACAGCAGTGAGTAGAGTTTCTCTTTCACATTGAAATAGAGAGTAGAGTTTCTATAATGGTCACATAAACACTTGGAAATTATGTTACAAAATCACAGTCATGCCAGTTATAAACTAAAAATATTTTCAAAAATATCAACAATACATGCTTATATGTGAGAGAATATTATTTGCTAATTTTTTAAGAGACAGGGCCAAGAACCACAGCTCAGCGCCTGTGGTTCAAGTGGCTAAGGCGCCAGCCACATACACCTAAGGTGACGGGTTCGAATCCAGCCCGGACCCGCCAAAGAACAATGATGGCTGCAACCAAAAAATAGCCGGGCGTTGTGGCGGGCACTACTTGAGAGACTGAGGCAGGAGACTCGCTTGAGCCCAGGAGTTGGAGATTGCTGTGAGCAGTAAAGCCATGGCACTCTACCCAGGGGACAGCTTGAGGCTCTGTCTCAAAAAAAAAAAAAAGAGACAGAGTTTCACTCTGTTGCCCAGGCTGGAGTGCAGTGATGCCATTACAGCTCACTGCAACCTCAAACTGCTGAGCTCAAGAAATCCTCCCACCTTACCCTCCTGAGTAGCTGGGACTATAGGCTCAAACCACCAGGCCCAGCTAATTTAAATTTTTTTTTTGTACAGATGGGTCTTGCTGTGTTGCCCAGGCTGGTCTCAAACTCCTAGGCTCAAGCAATCCTCATAACTCAGCTTTCCCATGTTCTGGGATTACAGGCATGAAAGACTTTTAAAGGTCTCAGAAGGAAAACAGGTAATATATACATACGATGTTTTCTGTTCCAGAGATACACGTACACAGGACAAGGTATAATATGGACAATTATAAAATCTTTTACATATATAAGAACATCAAACGGACAACTTCAGGCATATTATACAAATTAATATACAAAGAAAATGGTGTTTCAGGAAGCAATTAGGTTGCTCAGAGCAACAGATTAATAGGGAAAGCAATAGAAGACCAATAGGGAGAGTACCATATTATTCAAAGACCTAATGAATTTGGAGCCACTCTGTTTTTCTCTATGTTAGTGACAGTTAATGCCCCAGCCATGCTTTGGGAAGATTTATGTAAGGACAGTGTATGATGTGAACTAGAGGGAGGCAGAGTCTAGGGAAACTGGTTAGACTACTACTGCAATAGTCCAAGCCAGAAGTAATGGGAGCTTATAATAAAATAATAGCAAAAGGTGACTAGATGCATACAGATCTGTAGATGTAGAAAATAAAGCACATCTCAATTTTGTAAAGCAATTGAATCTATAAATTAAGAGCCTGAATCCACCAGATTGTGTGGATTTGAATCCCAGCTCTTCTATATACTAGTCTTCTGATGTTAGGAAGCAACCTAAGTTCTCTGTGTTATCACTTGATCTGACTGTAAAATGGGGATCACAATAATTCCTAATACATAAGATTATTCTGAAGATGACATGTTAAGGGCGTGGCACAAATGAAAACATTATTATTGTTATTGAATGGACATGAAGGCAGAGGAGAGAGGTATCAGGAAAACCAGCAGTGATTGAACCTATATAACTAAGGAGGGTGATGACACATATTATGAGAAATAGATTCCACAGGAAGGCGAATGAGTTTATTTAGTAAATATGCTCAGTTTGTGGGGTATGGACATATATGTAGAAACAAGCAGCTAATGGTTAGAAGATTCGGTCTGGTGTGTGGGAGAGTAAGCAAAAAAGAGAGATAACCCTAATAGTCTAGTCTCATATGTCGAAGGACTGATTGAAGTTTTGGGACTGGTGAAAACTGCCAAGGGAAATTAGGAAAGAAGAAAAGAGAGGGAAATTTTAAAAGCAGATGAAGTCTTTTCATGTCCAAAGGTAAGATCAGGTATATTAATCAGTGGAGTAATAAGATACAACGTTATTTACTTGGAACTCCATAAATATTAGCTGAAAATTTGCTAAATTATAAAAATTATGCTCAATTTTATAATTCAGTTCCATGACCTACATATTTTCTAGAGAAAAATAATATAATGATGGTAGTGTATTACAAATCCTTTCAAGGTTCAATGGAATATGATATATGTATACCTAAATTGTTATGTTAAGTACTATTGATTTTTTTCCTTATGATTTCTCTGTATCCTATAATTATCTATGTGAAATAAAGGAAAACTAGTCGACTTCCCATAACTAATGTGCACAAATATAATTTGAACAACTCAAAGGAAAATATAATTTCTTTAAAAACTCTACATAGCAATTCTACAGAAACAATCTCCACCACTGGATTCCAATAAACATGTTACAAGATGTTATTCATTGCAGACATGAGGTACTTTCCCTTTCTGGTTCTCAGTTTTCTCATCCATAAATTAAGATCAGTGGAGTAGAATATTTCTAAATTACTTTCCAGGCCTAATACATAAAGATCCTATCTTTACAGGATCTTGCTTAGATAGTCTGGCACTGGGTAGTGAAAGAAATCAGAAAGCAGGCTACTCACCATCAGATAATTTATAGGTAAAAGTCAGGGGCTGTCTATTACTTAAGAGGTGAAGTCCACGGTACACAGCAAAGGCTGGTGTGTGACAAGATAAACTGTGAGCCTACCCAGGATAAGAAAGCAAGGAATCCATTCAGGTATAGGGGTGACTGGTAGAGAAGATTTTGGATCCAGTCAATAAATTCTGCTAAATACCTTCCTTCAAGCTGATTTTATAGTCTTCCCTCGGTACATTGCAGCTTGCATTCCAACCTGGTCTCAAATACTAAAATTTTACCTTGGATACTTTTAACATACTATTATCATAAAAGGAATAAGGTAGCTTTTGAAATTCAAATATTATCTCTTGAAGTAGCCCCTCTGAACTGTAATCACTATTCATGTACAAATTAGGAACCAACTAAGAAAGACAAGAGAATCAAGAAAATGTGAAACCAAGACTATTAAGGGAATGTTGTTTTTCCCTGGAGTGTAATTAAGTCCAACTGCTTAAATTACAACAAGGAAACAAATACCTACAAGAATCTAAACATAGCGATTCTATAAAAATAATCAAGGACTTATAAAACATACATTTCCTAAATTTAGGTCTAAGCAAGAGAAACTATAAAAACGCGAGAAATGCTGAGTAAGATACAGAGGTACTAGAATTCATAGTGACATTATATAATCTCTAAGAGTAGATTTGTTGACCTAAGTCTTTTTTGTAGGCTCACATATCCTTTTAAACTTTTTTGTTATCACTCAATCTTCTCTTTCATTTAATTAGGGAATGCTTATCTGACTTGTCAGTAGCTTCTTGCTTTAATAAGCTTTAGCGGGTAAGTTTGCTGTGCTATTGCTCAGCCATTTGAACACTGTGTTTTTATCTTTTGAATAAATTTCCAAGTTGTTAGTTTATTAAGGATTTATATCCTGACTGCTTCTAAATGTATTTGAAGTAACTTATAAAATTTAATGTAAGAAAATTAAATGTAATGTGAAAATAGCATTGTCAAGGATAATAACAGTAGACACTCTCGTGAGAGTTTAGGGATTGGGGGAGCTAGTTTTAAAAACTGGATATTGAACACAAATACAAGTTCTCTGGCAGTTAAGCTAAAGAGTGATGCATAATACATAATTATTAATGTCAGATTAAAAGAAAACAGACATCTTTCTACCCAAAGACCTTTCTAGCATTAAACTAAAAAATTCATCATGTAGATCTCTAAATGAGGGGCTTTGAAAATACATAGACAATGACTTCAACTACAATTTAGTAAAATCCAACAAGATACAATACACATGGATGTTTTAAAAATTGCTTCCATAAATAGCTGTTAAAGCTAGCAGTATTAGCAGAGCAGAAATATCGGTAGTGTAAATGTCAGAAGGGCTGATACAAATCCTGTATACATCAATCACTAGTCATGTAATTTTTGGCAAGTCACTTAACTGTTTCCTTATCTATAAACTAAGGATAACAATACATGCCTTGCCTGACAACCAGACAGTTGAAGAATCAAAATGACAGTATTGTTCAAGAAAGTATCTAACTGCTATACTAATAGAAGCTATTGCTAGTACCATCACTGCTATTACCATCACAAGAGTTAAAAATCAGAGAAAAAATATGGAAACAGACACACTTGCCCTTTATAAAAACCATTGGTAATACCTTGTATCTTGGCCTGACAATCCATTTTTCCATCTCACGTCAGAACGATCTTTATAATGAACCTTAACTCACTCCCTAGCCTAAATCATTCAAGTCCCCTATCACCTTCAGAATATAATTAAACCCAGGGCCAATTTCTAGGGCATGTGACCTATGTAATCACCCAGGGGCCCATGCTTAGAAGGGCTTCATGCTGTGTTTAATACTCTTTTGCTGCCATCTTGAAATCCTTAATGATTTTTTAACAAGGGTACCACATTTTCATTTTGCACTTACCCCATAGATTATGTTGCCAGTCCTGATCAGACCCTTTTGATATGAGATCCAAAGTCCCTCAGAATGTGGCTGATATTTATCTCTCTAGCTTTACCTCCCTGTTCCCTTGGAACTTATTCTACAGCTTAATCATGCTAAACACCCTTATCTCACCAAGAGTCCTATGCTTTTTCATTTTCCTTTGTCTTTATGTATCTCTTTTAAAACTCTTAAATACAATCTTACATTGCATTTTTGCAATGGCATTTAAGGGAGGTAGAAAAATACTACACTCTATTAACCCATGAATCTGAGGGTATCAAATCATATATATATATATATATTTTTTAATCATTATTTTTTTTTGAGACAGAGTCTCACTCTGCTGCCCAGGCTAGAATGCGATGGCATCAGCTTAGCTCACAGCGACCTCAAACTCCTGGGCTGACATAATCCTCTTGCCTCAGCCTCCCTAGTAGCTGGGACTACAGGTGACCACCACACGCCTGGCTAATTTTTTTATTTTTAGTAGCGATGGGTGCTTGCTCAGGCTGGTCTCAAACTCCTGAGCGCAAGTGAGCCTGTCACCTCAGCCTCCCAGAGCGCTAAGATTACAAGTGTAAGCCACTGCACTCGGCCTCTATACATATACATTTTTACTACCAAGTGAGGAAAAATGAGAGTGGAAAGGATGAGGTAAAGATTTAGACAATTGTTTTTATTACTACAACCTCACATTGAGCACAGTGTTCTGAATGGCATTGGTCAAAGGTCAGGGACTGCCACCATGGCTCTCAGAGCTATAACATTCAGATTCTGATTTAATTGTTCTGGGATGGTGCCCAGGCATCAGTATTTTTTTAAAGTTCCCCAGGTGATTCTAATGTGTATCCAGGGCTGAGAATCACTGAGTTACAAGAACTTTAAAGAGCAATAAGTTAAATGAGATGTAGCAGCTCAAGGTGTTGAGGTATAAATAAGCCAACTAATTACCAGAGCAAGACTGCTGGGGAAGGCTATTAAATGGACAATGTAAATGAAGATATAAACAGACTACTGTTTAAAGCAAATCAAATAGAAAAGATTAGAGGCATCACTGAATGTATTGTATTTGTGATTTATCTTGAATATTTCTGAGTTTCTGAACAAGCTAAACAAGGTCTATATAAGGTAAAAGGCGAGCAGTGTGAAACTACCATTTCAACACCAAAGAAGATTATAGACAAATGTTACATAATTATGGACACATTATGTTTTAACATCAATTTAGAAAGCAAGATTTTCTATACCCTTGCTGAATGCTCAAACTTCTCTCTCAATAATCCTGTATTTGCCTGATTGAGTCCATAACTCATTTGAGTAAAAGCAATGTGTTCACCTTCAAACTACCGTCAGACAAAAAAATTGGTCAACTCAGAAAATACGTGGGAAGAATTTATCAATATAAAAAAAGTGGTTAAGAAAAATGAATAATGAAGTTATTACAAGGGAAGGAATGATGCTCATAATAAAACTGCTTCAACTCCTTGAATCAGTTATTCTCATTGTAAAAGGTATTAACTGGTAAAAGATTAATAATTGTTGAAGCTTGATCCCCACAATCTCCATCTCTTCACGCCTATGATTTATCCTATCAGGGTATATGTGAATTTGTCTAAAGGTCGAATATAAATGTCTTAACACAACAATTGTGAGAAAGACATGATGGCTATGATAGCCAGTTGGATGAGAGTTTTCCAAAGCAACACACTGTATCCTATGATAGAATTAATGTACACAATTATGATCTAATAAAAAAAGAATGCAAAAAAATAAAAATAAAAAAAAATCGTTGAAGCTCAGCGATATTTTCTCTTGATTTTTGTGTACGCTTAATAGTTTCCATAATACACAAGTTAAAATAATCTGTATCTTGATGAGTTAGGGTAAAGATTAAAAATCAATGTAAAGAGCCCAATGTATGACAGACACTAAATAAATGAATTGGTCTTCTCCTGATGTAGCTTAAAACCTTTCCACTCTCATTCTTTTTTCCTTATAGTGATGCTGTTCAATGGCAACAACACTCCACTATCATTCCACTGCTGTAATCTAAAGAAAATTCAACCATGCTCCAGTACTGAGAATTCTGGCACCTGGCTGATTCTCCACAGTTTATCCCACTAGAAAACATTCCACATGACTTCAACAGCCCTCCTCTCTCACAGCCACATATTGGCACTCTGTTATTACCTGGATGACAAAAAAAAAAAAAAAATGCTGATTCCACCTCTGAAACCTTGAACTCAAGATCTCACTCTATGCCAGAGTCTCCAGGCCTTCCATTCTCACCTACTTTCACTCCCCACAACATTTGTTCTTCAGTCCCACAGAGAATTTTAGTTCCTTATTAACTTCATGTATGTGACCTGACCACTGCACTGCTCTTGAAATCTCCAACTACTACAGCATCCTATTTTATCATCACAATCACACATCCTATAAACCCTCTCATTCCCTGTCCCCTTGCTCTTTGCCTGCAGAAATATTTTTATTTAAGCCATCTATTATCAGTGGTTCGCAACCTTCCTAATGCTGCAACCCTTTAATACAGTTCCTGTGTGTCATGACTCACAGGTTGAGGACCGCTATAGCTGATTCCTGGCCTCCCTTCCTTTACCACCCAGCACGGCTGCTTGTGTCATCACTTAAACTGTGTAATCACTAGCCCTGTCAGTTTTCTTCAACCTGTCTGCTTCTACCTCCTCTAAGTAGAGCTTCATACTGCTGTTATAATAGGGTGACTGGACAATACTGAAGAAAACCACACAGGTACAAAGTAACAGTAATACAAATTCGTACTCCCCAACCTCAGCCGTGCCCTCACATCACCTATAAGCCCTTTTGTCTTTGTACGTGGTTAGTTTTGCTGTACTGCTAATATACCAAAACCAACAGCTTTCAAAGTTCCCATAACTAGACTCTCCTAGGCAAACGGAAAATCCTTATATGTTTTTGCCACAGACTATAAAATGTTTGTCTTTCTGAAGATATGATAGACTTTTAAAATCTTTCTTTCTTTCTTTCTTTTTTTTATTTATTTTTTTTTTTGAGACAGGTCAACCTGGCTACAGCACAGTGGCATCACCATAGCTCACTGCAACTTCAAATTCCTGGGCTCAAGTTATCTTCCTGCCTCAGCCTCTAGAGTTACTAGGACTACAGGCTCCACACCCAGCTAATTTTCGTTGTTTATTTATTTATTTATTTATTTTTGTAGAGACAGGATCTCACTCTTGCTCAGACTAGTCTTGTATTCTTAAACAGTGGTTCTCATGGCCACCTCAGCCTCCCAGAGTGCTAGGATTACAGTCATGAGCCACTGCACCCGGCCTACTTTTTTTTTATTTTTTGAGGCAGTCTCACTCTGTTGCCCTAGGTTAGTGTGCTGGAAAAAAACCCAGAAAAACCAAACCTCTTTTTACACGGGTCAGAACATCAGCTTTAAGAGATGAGAGCTTGATTCTGTACTCTAAATACCATGTCATCTGTACTCTGTAATAATCTGCACGTTTGTGATGGCACATAAACCACCTGATAACCTTGCCTAAAATCACCACAAAGCACAGAAATGCTTTTGACAATCTTATATGGTCTACTGATACCTCGTATATAAAGCATTCCAGGTATAAAATAAAACAAAAAAAAAATACACCTGATGAATAACTAGACATTAAAATTGGACTCCTTTTCCTTCATTTTTGACTGATATAGTAATATCCTATATACACTAGAATTAGAAATTAGACATATAGAAAAATGTCTGGGACAGATAATCCACATGCAGGGTTTTCCAAAAAAAATTCTTAAATTTTGTGATTTTTTTTTTTAATTTTGTGATTTTCATATTCCTTTCACTGGAAGCATCCTCAACCATTTCACAAATATAAAAGGGTCAATGGAGTGGAGGAAAAGAGCAGTGGGGTAAGGGGTGGGATGGGGCAGGTGTTGTCTTGACAACACCTTTTCCCAAAGAACGACATTATAGATGTCAAGACAATGCCTGTCCCAGTCTACTCCTTACCCCATTGCCAAGGCTGTCTATGGGTGGTGCCTGTAGCTCAAAAGGGTAGGGTGCTAGCTCCATATGCTGGAGGTGGCAGGTTCAAACCCAGCCCCAGCAAAAAAAAAAAAAAAAAAAAAGAACCTCCATTTTTGGGTGGTGCCTGTGGGTAGCACACTGGCCACATACACTGAGGCTGGCAGGTTCGAACCTGGCCCGGGCCAGCTAAAACAACAATGACAACTGCAACAACAACAACAAAATAGTCGGGCATTGTGGTGGGCACCTGAAATCCCAGTTACTTGGGAGGCTGAGGCAAGAGAATCGCTTGAGCCCAAGAGTTTGAGGTTGCTGTGAGCTGTGATGCCATGGCACTCTACCGAGGGAGACAGCTTGAGACTGTCTCAAAAGGAAAAAAAAAAAAAAAAGAACCTACATTCTTCCATTTGAGCTAAGTGAGGGGCTAGCTATCAGACTATTCAGAAAAGAAATGTGTTCCTTCAAGTTAGGAGACACAGAAGAGGGGTCTCTTTAGCTTCTTCTCATTCCTGAAGAAGCTAAAGCCACCTTTGCCCGTGGCATAGAGACAGCTGGGTTTCAGTCTCTGTACTCCAGAGTGTTTCAGGACAAAGATCTGCATAAATGTTTTCCATGGACTAGAAGTCAGCCATGTGGGAGAGAAAGTTGACTTGGTGCCCGTGTTCCAGTCTTATCCAAGAGAGACATCTGGGAGGGTAGGGATACTCCACCAGAGAATCCTTGTTATAATGTGTGGTATAGAACTCTGAGAAGTCTGCACCAAGGAGGAAGTGCCAAGCTGAAGGAAATGCATTACCCACAGCAAGGGAGCTGCAGGGGAGTCTCAAAGCAGGGAAGCACCTAACACCTTCTAGCATTGCAATAGGACAGCTTGGAGAGCAGAAGAGATTTTACTTTCAACTTTATTTTTTTTATTATTATTTTTTTTTAGTATCCAATGTACTCAGCCCTACTATGAAACCAATTTATAAGCACCCACACTTCCATATGAATGCCATAACCCAATTACTTTCAACTTTAAATCTGTGTGCTTAGGTTGCCAGTACTGTTAGCACACTAGAGGCTAGTATTCTAGTTTCTGAACTGAGATATTGTATTTGCAACTTAAAGAGACTTTACAGACTGAAAACCAAGCAGAAAAGTCATGGGAGCTGTCTACATTTCCTTCTAGGTATGGGGTGAGAAAATCTCTATGGAATAAATATTAAAGAAGTAGCACAAGACATACAGTTGTATTTTGATCAAATTCTGTGGGTTATAATTGTTCAACATACGGGTTATAGTTCAAGATTATAGCAATAACCAAGTTTGTAGTCTCCTTCCTGACATACTGATGGAGTATTAACACAACGATGCGGCATAGCATTTGAAGCAATCCTGTAGGCTGCCAGATGGACCATGACTGAATTTTACAAGCGTTCTAGAAAGCTGAATGTGAAAGGTTCATGTCATGATGCATAAAATGCAAGAAAAAATGGAAGGGAAATAATTAATTTAAAGGAGTGAGTTTGCTTCCAGATTTCTTTCAGTGCAAATCTGATTGTTATAAACATCTGCCAGTTTGCCTCACACTTTTTGCAATGGTGATATTGTACTGTTTTTCTTTGTTTTCTAAAGAGGCAGTCTTACAGCCAGATTAACAACTTTGGCAAGATTAGGAAGTTGATTTCTTTAACTTATGTCTCTTGATTACTAACAGAATAGTCTTTGATTAGTGGGGTTCAATGCTTTCATTCATTCGATAACTATTGAGTGCTCTGTGCCAAGTACTGGGCTGGGCAACAGGAATAGAAATGAGTAAGATACAGCCCTTATCTTCTAAATACTCAGAGTTTAGAAAAAATAGGTGTACAAGTACGATGTGACACATCAAGCATGCTCTCTCTTCCTCTCTCTCCAAAAATTCACATTTGAGAGCTTTTAGGGGGACTGGTGAGGGTAAGAATGGGTCTGAGGCATGCAGTCCACCTTCCCACAAAGGCTCATGAGCATGGTCATTCATTTATCAGGAATCTTGTAACCTGTAAGTATTGCATATATCAACACCAATAAGATCTTTTCCTATGAATGTGAAAACAACCACCATTGATTATCTTGGCTTACTGGACAATAAACTGTGCTGACCATGCTGGTTATTAAAAAGTTAAAAATACTTTCATATCAGCTGGTAAATAACTGCTATCCTAGCTGCATTAGCCTCTCATTCCAGGATTCCTCAGACATACCTACAATCCTGTAACTAGAAGGTAACCTGGCAAAGCATGGGCCTCCTAGACTCTATTCCACTCTACGATTGCATTATTCTGATTGGTCAGTGTTCATGATATACCACTTGTTAAATAATTTAAATATCATCCTGTGAGTATAAAGAAATCTAAAATTTGCCAAGCAGGCAAGTCCTCATTTCAGCATAAATGTGTGGAAATGGAAATAGACTCCTAACACATTCATGTCTGGGGAGAAGACTTCCCTTTAAACACTCATTAAGCACTGTTAGAAGTATGTTATGAGAGGCTTGCATTTCAGATGGAACTCAGCAAGATTCCTAGCTCTGTAAACTTGTTACCTACATGAGCTTGGGCAAGTTATCGTACCTGTATAAACCTCAGTTTCACGAGTTGAAGAATAGTGGCTAGCTCATAGGCTGATATCATCGTCACCATCATCATCATCAGGTGGGCAGGTCCTCCATAAATAGTTTCCCTTATGACAGGGGTTAAAAAGAAACCCAACGTAAATGGGAAAATCATTTATAGATAAAAAACAGATTCTTCTCTGTCAACACATAGAGAGACAGAGAGAAAGGCCCTCTCGCATGTGTGTTATCCCTGATTTGGCTACCACTTGGCTAGATGGTCATATGGTCACATGTACATAATGTGTCTGGCTTAAGAAAACTCAATATTTCTAAATTAGACCTGGATGGTATCTGTCAGCCTCCATCTACCGCCACCCTTGATTTCTAAACCTATGTCTGACATCCAATTATATTATGACATCCTAGTAACTCAGTGGGGAAAAAATATCAGAAATGTGATGGAACATAAAACATGATAGTACATGGAAATTTCTATGTAAATCATGACACAGGTCATGATCTTTTTGTTCTGTGATACTGAAAAGAACATTTTTGTTCAGATAGAAAAACAAAACAAAACTATGAGCATAAACTAACTCAGAGAGCTGCTACTATCATGTTAGAATTGTCTCCCACCTCATTTCGGCTGTAACACGCCTCTGGTTGAAATTGCCACAAAGCAAAGTGTAAAGTACATCTATCAGGAGGACAATATAAACGAAGGATTGAGGATGAATTCAGAAAAATGATATTCTTTTCCTAATTCAATTGGTCTGTTATTCGAATACATTCTTTTTAAAATGCATTGAAAGCGGCTACTGGGAAGTAGAATTTAGCACTCTGGGGGGAGATTCAGTTGCAGTTGTGGAGCCATAGGCACAATTAAGACAAAATACAGGTACCCTCTGCTATGCATAAGCCTGGCAGACTTCATTTAGTTTATTGTTGAACTCTGAGGGTATATTTGACAAATTAGTTTTTCCACAGCCCAAATTATGCAACTGAGTTCTTAATCAGTAAATAAAGACTTCATAACCACATCAATGTATCTTTCTTTCTTCTTTTTAAAATGTTTTTTGAGAAAGAGTCTCCGTCTTTCACCCTGCAGAGAGTGCCGTGGTGTCATAGCTCTCAGCAACCTCAAACTCACAGGCTCGAGTAATCCTTTTGCCTCAGCCTCCCAGGTAGCTGAGACTACAGCCTGCCTGCCCCAGCTAGTTTTGTTTCCGTTTCTAGTAGAGACAGGATCACACTCTTGATCAGGCTGATCTCAAACTTCTGAGCTCAAGCAATCCAACTGCCTTGGCCTCCCAAAGTGCTAGCATTACAGGCATGAGCCATTGCACCTGGCCAATGGTATTTTTCTTAAAAGCAATATACCAATGTGGGCTTTGAATCAAAAGACTCTCATTTTCCTCAGAATTAACATTAGGAAAGGCTAGCCTTTTCAATAAGTATTCACTCAGTACCAATATTTTTTAGTATCTTTAGTATTAATGCAATATTTACATTTTGTGGTTGTATTTCAACGTTAGGAGGTAAGGTACATCATACATTTTCCCCACAAATTTCTAGGAGGTTTGTTGCAAATGAATTGTGATTTACCTTGCCTTTCCTCATGTGTCTTCTAAAATATTCTGCTATTTCTAGGTACTACATTAAAGGGATCAGGAGCCTCAAATGATTTAGCTGTGAATTTCAGTAAGTTTCAAGAAATCTTTGAAAAGGGACCAGAGAGATCCGTTCAAATGTGAATAGCTACAAATACAGCCAACAGGAAGGGTTTTAATCTATTAAAGTCAATTCTGAAGAAGAACTTGTTCCAAATAGAGTATGCTATTCAACATTGTGTTTATCCATAAATATGTATCACTTTTCAAGAAATGTTTTTAGCTACATGTTGTGTCCCAGGTGAGTCTCAATAGCATTATTAAATATAAAACAATCCTAAAGGGGTATAAAGAGTTTTGCTCTCAGAATTAGGTTTAAAGAAAATGTATCACGATACAGAAAGCAGAATATCTTTCAATTTAAGAGGAGCTTAATACAAAGTCAAAATACATTTTCACATTTCACTTCCTTTACTTTTTAAACTATTGACGATACAACTGTAAAACAGTCATTACTTGGTTTAAATTAGTGATAGCTGAAAGCCATACAAAAAGATCTGGTGGTTTTAATTTGATTCATCACATCTCTACCTCAGGGACTTGGGGAAATGGAGAGAAGTGCACTGCATACTTATGAGGCCTTTGGGACTCCAGCAGGCTTCCAAACGCCTTGTTTGTTGCAATCTGCTTGTCAAACTATTAAAGAAGTAAAATCCACACTCTATCCCCTACTGTAGATGCAGATTTTCTCTGTTAATTAAATCAAAACTATATGATTGCAAAGAGGAGAACTCATATAACATCTAGTATCTCATCAGCTTTTCTAGGCAACCTGAGACATAATTCTAGTATTGGGCTTTCATTTAGAAAAAATTTCTCATTGACTATTACATGAAACAAATGCTTTAACCCTGATTACCAAAAATGTTCACTTTTACTTCAGGTTTAGCAAGTCTATTACTCAAAATGTCTCCATGCTAGTCCTTAATTATAGTCACTGTAATGTAATTCTAATCTGGTGGGGACCTAGTCACTTCTTGGATTGAAAGGCTACCCACTAAAAAGGACTGAGATATTTGTGATATTTAAGGAAAATGAAAACTTTAGGATTTTACATCGGTAAAACCAAGACGGAGAAAAAAAATTCATATTTTTATATTCACATCTACATTTCTCTGAATATATTTATGATGTATTTTCAGACAAACTATATTATGGTCCATTATTTCACTTCAAAGAAACACAGCCAACAGCCTCCTTTCTGATTCACTGGTGCAAGTTTCAACGTGCTCAGCAGCTTACCGGTGTTGCTGGGAGAGAGGGCTTCATTTGTTTCCATCCGAACAGATTTTACATTGTTTATTTTTGTATGTCTCAAAATTTTCATATTGGCCTTTCTATAAAATAGGAGATTTTATCTTTTTTTTTTTTTTTTTGAGACGGAGCCTCAAGCTATCCCCCTGGGTAGAGTGCCATGGCATCACAGCTCATAGCAACCTCCAACTCCTGGGCTCAAGCAAGTCTCCTGCCTCCGCCTCCCAAGTAGCTGGGACCACA
>CAUYQV010184066.1:0-17296 GCA_963574575.1 Galagoides demidoff
GAGGAGGGAAATGGACTGGAAAGGGTGGGGGCAGGGACAGGTGAGGGCAGGGGAAAGAGGGCTGGGTTACAACAGTACAAATAACTCTGAGAATTAAAAGTAGTTGCTTTCTGTCATGAGAGAGTGAATCAATGGGTATTGGTTTTTATTTTCCATCTAAACCATGTCATTTGGAAACCTTATGTGTTTTACTTTGAAAAAAATTACAGTAAAAATACCCATAAAATATAAGTGCATTGCTTAAATCATAAATTAGAAATAGAGTATTTTACCATGGATTCCTAAAATATGAACTCTAGCTCAATAAAATCTTCAAGATTTTTTCCTTTTTCTAAATTTCTTTGGTTTTATTCACTCTTTTGATGATATTATTAATACAGGTTCACCTTCAACAATGTGAATAAACATGAAATATTGCAACTGAAAAAACTATATATTTATGGCATATGACATGTGGTATTGAGATACTATACATTTTGGAATGGCTAAATCAAGCTGTTTAACAAAGGCATCCTCTCACATAATTATTTTTTATAGTGAGAACATGTTACTGTCCAATCATGTTTATCTGTCCACTGCCTGGGAAGAAGCCAGTACCAGAGACAGTAGAGTTTACAGTAGAAAAAGAGTTCAGTCTGCATAGCTCTAAGTGTGGAGATTGAAAGAATTTTCCAAATCATATGTCTCCCTAATTGGGGACATAGTATTTTTAAAGACAGTTGTGGTGAGGAAATTAGGCCATCAGGATTGCTAATTTGCTGTGTTGGGGTCTGGTATGGACTACTGTCTAGGTAGGTTTGTCAGTCCATTGGAATGCAGTTCCTTGGGTAGGTGGGGCTAAGACCAGTAAAGTCACTTCCCTGGTCTCAGGGGTCAGTCACTGGAATGCAGGGCTTCGAAGATATCTCAAAAATTACTCCTAGGTTTTAAACAGTTGATTTCCAATATGAGAAGGTTAAGAATCTTTATAACCAACAAGGATACATGACTCCAGAGTAAAGATAAAAACAAGAGAACACTGATTATTATTAAGCAAATGAGGGGAACTTGACTGATTATTATCATTTTAACTAACAGAGTTTTGGGGCCCTTACTCTAGTTTTTGTGTTGCACCCCTTCATCAACTTGTAAGGGAGGTTTCAAGTATACAATATTCAATGTGTATCTTGAAGTTACTTCTTCCTATTTGAAATTTAGTGTCCTTTCACCAACATCTCTCCATTCTCCCCACTACTCTGTCTCTGGTAACAACCATTCTGCTCTGTGCTGGGAGAATGGGTACTGAAGACCCCATTCTTGGGAAAGTAAAAGCACCCCTGGGAAAAAAGGGGGAAACTAAAAAGTAAACTGAGTGAGTGGGAACAAAGAAAAGTCAGCTAGTTTACCTTTAAGCTAGCCATTGCTAGCAAGCTTCTTGCCTTTTCTGAAATTCTAGCCTGTTGGGGATACAACTTACAAACACCTGCTGGGTCTGAGAGCATTCTGAGGAGAATAGTTGTCATAGAAAAGGCTAGGAAAACTCCTAGAAAAAACATACATCTTCTAAGGTATTTTCCTGGCCATTAAACAGACAAAGCAGATATCCATTGTGGAGATTTGTATTTTCTTGGGGCAGAGATCAAAGGAGTAGCTAGAGCTCTGAGATATGGGGGCAAGAGCTTATATCCCTGATAGCAGAGGAAAGTCCTCCACGGTGGTGATGGGAGGAAAATACCTCCCTCCCACAGATTCCTCAAAGGAGATTAACGCTTGTGGCATTTTACTCCACAGAGAACTAGTGGAGGTTAACACCTCCCTAGAAATCTGTGTGTGTGACCTCAAGTAGGAGGCTCTCCCAATCCAAATCTCAGATTTCAGATTATTGAAGGCCACCCTTAAGGTTAATAATAACAATAGAAGCTGATATGATCAATCCAAGAAACTACTGACATCTTTGTTCCCTCCCTCATCTTACCATCTGGGCAAATAGACTTCAATAAAATCAGCATGGAGGAAACACTCTGGGCCATTGTCAGAATCTCAGGACAGTCAATGGACCCTTGGCTCCTGCTTTTTAATTCTACTCTATGTCTCTTGTCTTTCTTTACCATTGCTTCTAACTCTATATTTCTTCAGTTGATCACTGCTAGTTTCTACAGGTCTCAGTGGGCACTGCTCTTAGGTGGGACCCTGACAGCTCTGCCTATCTGAATTCTACTTTTTCATATTCCACATATAAGTGAGATTAGATGATATTTGTCTTTCTATGTCTGGCTTATTTCACTTCACGGAATGACCTCCAGATTTATCCCATGTTATTGCTAATAACCACATTTCCTTCTTCTCATAAGGCTAAATAGTATTTTTTTGTACATATACCATATTTCCTTTATGTGTGTGTTGATAAATGCTTAATGGGATTCCATATTTGGCTGCTGCTAATATGATGCAAAGAACAATTTATCTAATTATCAGCTGATGATTTTCTTGAATTTGGCAGTTTATTAAAATATTGTTTGTATCTTTCAAAAATGTTAAGTTTCTATTGTTCATTATGAAAGGAAAATCAAAGTCTTAGGGCTACACTTCCCTAATACCTTAGGCAAAAGAAAAAGTAAGGCCTCAATCAAGCACATATGAAGAACTAGTTGGTCCCAGAGATCATTCATAAAGAAAATTTGGGGGGAATGTCTCATAAGCAGGGAAATGTGATTTTTACCTATGTGTCGCTCCCTAAACTAAAGCTTACCTGATTTCACACTAATAATGAATTAGAATTTTATCTTACAGCTAACAGAACTGGAGACAAGACAGAATCAGGCATTCTTTCACCTACCTAAGGAGCTCTACATAAGTGATGCTTCCTTCACTTCCTTATTTTCTGCAAAGCATAGATTTCTTGGGCTTCACAAGAATTTAATCACTTTACCTCATTAGTTTACCCTTCTCCCCTGCCTTTTTTTTAATTAAAACTTTCTAATATCACTTTATTTATTTATTTATTTATTTAGTTTGCAGTTTTTGGCTGGGATTGGGTTTGAACCCACCACCTCCAGCATTTGGGGCTGGCACTCTACTCCTTTGAGCCATAGGTGCTGCCCCTCACTGCCTTTTTTCTTCTCTCTTGTGTTTTTAAAATGTTGAAGGTTCCAGTTTCCTCCACAAAAAGTCACTACAGTACATGTTTTCCCTGGGTACATCCTTAAAATGTTGACTTGATAAACTTCCATTGATTGAGATTTGTGCCTCTGTCACTTACTTGAGTCAGTGTTAGAAAATAAAGGGGCAAAAACTGCAGCAAGCTTTGCTTTCACATCATGTATGCTGAGAAGTCAAATGGAGCCTTCAAGAGCAGGGTTTTAGAGTCCTGAATTTTATCACCTTGAAGATCAGGCTGTTAGTTATTAAGTTAGAAAATTAACGAGTCCACTTTCTCTTTATTTTTGCCCTAGAACTATATCATTTTCTCTAAGCAGTAAATTAGGGGAAGAAAGAAGATTGTTCTGAAAAAAAATATGATTAGGGAGAATGTTAAAATAAGTGCCTGAGGAACATTCTATAGATGAAAGAAAATTTAGTAAAGAGGTAAAGATTTTCATTCTTGACATAGCCTTCTTAGTGACAGTCAGGCTCTCATAAGACATTATATGGTCAAGTGGGTGTCTTTTTTAAAACAAAATGCAAAACTACAGATCACATGAAACTCCAGTTTTTCAATCCAGTGAAAGGGGTCAATTCTTCACAGTTCTTTCCCCCACTGAAAAGTGAACTGTGGATGAAATATGTCAGATGACTCAGCATCACTGTGATTCCCTCTTCCATGTGGATATGATCATGCTCTTTCCATGGAAATGAAAATGTCTGCTATGTCTTCAAGTGATGCATCCTAGCATTTATTAACACCTAGAATTTGATTTTTTTTTTTCATTTGAGATAAAATGACAAGTGACAACCTCCTATTGCTCTGGAAAATCAAATGCTTGGCATGAAATTTCCATCTATTAGGCCCATGCTTTTCACAACTTCTCCAAGGTTGGAAAGAAAAAAAATAGATTTTTAAAAAGTGTATCAAAGAGAAAAAAATATATATGCCAAGAAGCTAAATGGAATTCTAGTCACATAAATGGACCTTTCCTGAAAAATAGAAATCAACTGACCTTAAGGCTATGTAATACTATTTCTCTCCAAGTCCAGGGAATCATGAAGAAGTAATTCTCTCTTCATCTGATATCAGCCCTGGAATAATGCCCTTCTACTGGTGGAGAGAAAGCCTTCCTAATTCTGTCACTGGGTAGATACTTGATTCGTTTCAGAAAAGTAAAATCCCATTCCCTCATGAATTCATTTAAAATGGACTTGAAAGCCATTTCCAGAAAATGCACTGTATTTAGAAATTTTCAAATAAGCATAAATATTTTCTGAAGCAAAAAACAGTATTTTGCAAAACTTCTAGGATCAGCAGACTAAGGTGCTTTGTTTCTCCATTTTTTTTAAAAAACCTTACATTGACACTTTTCAAAGACATCAAAGCACTGCTTTCATTCCTGCAATTAAATTTGTTTCAGACCCTATGACAATTCTTCCATTGTCCATTTATTTTGATCCAAAACTACTTATAGTTTCTAATTAATCAAACTTAATTTTCATTTTCATTTTCCTGTGATATTTATACTATAGCTTGCTTTTTCCTTCCTGGTTTCCATGTTCCAATTTTAAATTTTTGTTTTTCAAGATTCTTCTTTAATATTCTGATCTCTTTTACCATTTTCTTCCCTTGAAAATGTAACCTTTCTAGAACCCAACCTGAGATTCCTCTTCTCCATGAGCTCCAAGTTCTCCCTTTACTTCCGTTCTCTCATAAACACTACTGACTTATTTAACCTATTTTATCATACCACCACACTCTCCTGAAATCTGCTGCCATATTTTCCACTGTCTGCTGGCATAGCTGTCTTCATAGACATGCTACTTATTTAGCCACACCGTGTCCCATGCACAAAAGGTCCTCCTCTTCATTTAATGTTCTGTTATCATCATTCTAAAACCTTTAATAATTCTTAAATAGATCCCTACATTTTAATTTCATAGTGGGCCCCACAAATTATGTAACTAGTTATATCTACTATTCATTTCCTGGGCATATTTCACAGACATGTCCCTAAATATTTACCATTTTGCTACCACCTTTTCATCTCCCCTTCAATATTAAAGTAATATAATCAACATCTATCCAGTATATCTTTAATAATTTCTTCCTTCACCACACACAAAAAATGGGTCAAAATATTCCTAAATTTTATTTTCTTAGCATATTCTAAACCTAAATCTAAATCTCTCTTTTCAAAGCTATCTTAGCTCAAACCTTGGTCCTATGTTTCCTACAAGTCTATGACATTATTACTAGTGAAAGAGCTGGATCTAAAAGCTATATAGGATCCTGAAGCTCTTGAACTTAAAAATAAGCAATAACTCCACCCTGATACTATCCAAATGCATCACCATGGGCTACACATGTGCCTATAATCTCTTTTCTGCTTATTTTTCATTCTCTCTACTCCCACCAGTGCAGTAGAATTTCAGGTACACTTAGTTACTTACTCTACCCAAAGTATGTGTCTCCATGTCCTTTTGAATTTCTCAAAAATTATTTGTATGCCTGAGAATTCCATAGTCAGTTTCTTCCTTGAAGGGATATCTATGCCTCTTTAAGATCTGATATGAATGTTGTCACTGCTATAAAGTTTCTCTTTCTTAACCCACTTATTTACTACTTCCCAAGACTTACCTATTGCTTTGCATGTATCTCAGTTATAGAATTTATAATTTATTACTTGTGTTAGTGAATTGTTCACTTGAGTCATTGAAGGAAGGTTTACTATTTTCATTTTATTAGTTTTAGCATATAGCTCTCCATGATATGGGAAATAAATGTTTCTTAGCTATTATTATATTAATATTATGCTATAACATTACTTAGTCTATACTTTTATAGAGGCATTTCTTTTTCCTTTTTTTTTTAAAGACAGAATCTCACTTTATCGCCCTTGGTAGAATGCCGTGGCATCACACAGTACACAGCAACCTCCAACTCCTGGGCTTAGGTGATTCTCTTGCTGACTCAGCCTCCCGAGTAGCTGGGACTACAGGCTCCCACCACAACACCCAGCTATTTCATTTTGTTGGTGTTGCAGTTTGGCTGGGGCTGGGTTTGAACCTGCCACCCTTGTATATGGGACCAGCACACTACCCACTAAGTCACAGGCACCACCCGTATTCAGGCATTTCTTGATTATCAGGCTTCACTTTATTGTACTTCACTGATATTGGATTTTATACAAATTAAAAGTTTGTGGCAACCTTGCATCAAGAAAGTCTATCAGCTTCATTTTCCCAAGAGTATGTGTTCACTTCATGTCTCTGAGTCACATTTTGATAATTCTTAATAAAAAAAGCAATAATTAAAAATTTTTCATTTTTATTGTAGCTGTTATGGTTATCTGAGATCAATAATCTTTGATGTCACTATTATAATTGCTTGGAATGCCACCAATCACAACCAGATAAGATAGCAAGTTTACTTGGTAAATGTGTGTTGTGACTGGGCAAATTAGGCAAATAAACAACCCTATGATAGTCTTTAAGAGTTTAAGCAAAAGGAAAAGTTGAGCATCTTTCATTTTAAATTAAAAGCTAGAAATGATTAGCTTAGTGAGGAAGCCATGTTGAATATTGAGATAGGCTGAAACCTAGGCATCTTGCATCAAAAAGTTAGTAAAATTGTAAATGCAAAGGAAATTTTCTTGAAGGAAATTAGAAGTGTTGCTCCAGTGAATGCATGAATGATGGGAGAGGGATGCTGATATGGAGAAAGTTTGAGTGTTCTGGATAGAAAATCAAACAAGCCATAAACATTCCCATAAACAAAAGCCTAATCCAGATGTAGGCCCCATCTCTGTTGAATTCTATGAAGGCTGAGAGGTGAGGATACTGCAGAAGACAAGTTGAAAGCAAGCACAGCTTCACTGATAAAGGTTAAGGAAAGAAGCCATCTCCATAACATAAAAGTGCAAGGTGAAGTAGTAAGTGTTGACGTAGAAGCTATAATAAGTATTAGCTTTATTATAGCTTCTTTATTTTATAGCCAAAAGTCTAGCCAAGATAATTGATGAAGGTGGCTACACTAAACTACTGATTTTCCATATAGACAAAATAGCCTTCTGTTGAAAGAAGATGCCATCTAGGACTTTCCTAGCTAGAGAGAAGAAGTCAATGCCTGCCTTCAAGACTTCACAGGACTGTTTCAATGGGACTAATGTAGCTAGGGACTTAAAATCCTTGCTTACTCAGGATTAACAAAAATATTGACCTCTTTAAGAATTATGCTAAATCTACTCTTGTGTTCTAGAAGTGGAACAACAAAGCCTGATGACAATAAATATTTTTATGGTTTACTGACTATTTTAAGCCTGCTGTTGAGACCTACTGCTCAGAAAAATATTTTTTTAGGACAGCACCTGTGCTTCAAAGGAGTAGGGCACCAGCCCCATATACCAGAGGTGGTGGGTTCAAACCTGGCCCCAGCCAAGGAAAAAAAAAACTGAAAAAAAAGAAAAGAAAAATATATTTAAAAAAAGTATTATTGCTAATTGCCAATGCACCTCATTTCCCAAGATCTGTGATAGAGATATATAAGATTAACCTTATCTTCATGTCTGCTAACACAACATCCATTCTGTAGCCCATAGATCAAGAAACAATTTCAAATTTCAAGTCTTATTATTTAAGAAATATATTGCATACGGATATAACTGCCATAGATTGTTATTTAAATGATGGATCTGGATAAAGTAAACTGAAAACATTCTGGAAAGGATTTGCCATTTAAGATGCCATTAAGGATAATTGTGATTCATAAGAGTAGGTCAAATATCAACATGAATGGAGTTTGGAAGAAATTAACTCTAAACTTCATGGACAGCTTTGAGGGGTTCAAGATTTTAGTGGATCCTTTCAATTGATGCAGAAATGCTATTTGATTAAATTCAGCATGGTTTCTTCTGCTATTTGATTAAATTCAGCACGGTTTCATAATAAGAACACTCAACAGAATTGGCATAGATTAATATATCTCAAAATTTTAAAGGCTATAATGACAAACCCACAGCCAACATCATATTGAATGTTTGGAACTTGAACTAGACAAAGTTGCCCACTTTTACCACTTTTATTCAACATAACATTGGAAGTCCTCACCAGAGCAATCAGGCAAGAGAAGGAAATCAAGTGGATCCAAATGAGAAAAGAAGAAATCCAACTGTTGCTCTTTGTTGGTATCATGTCTAGAAAATTCCAAAAATTCAAGAGACTCTTGGAATTGATAAGTAAATTCAGCAAAGTCTCAGCTTATAAAATCAATGTATGCAAATCAGTAGCTTTCATGTATACCAACAATGGTCAGACTGGGAATCAAATCAAAGAAGCAATAGGTTTCACAGTAGCAACAAAGAAAATACAATATCTAGGAATATATTTAACAAAGGAAATGAAAGACCTCTATCTCGAGAACCATGCAATACTAAGGAAAGAAATTGCAGAGCATGTAAATAGACAGACAAGCATATCCTGCTCATGGATCGGCAGAATCAACACTGTTAAAATTCCTAAACTATCCAAAGTGATTTACATTCAATATAGTCCCTATTAAAATTCCAACATCATTAAAACAGGTCTATGTTTTTATATGGAACCAGAAAAGACCCAGAATGGCCAACACAACCTTATATAATAAGAACAAATTGGGAGGCATCCATCACTTTACCAGCCTTTGGGCTGTACTTTAAAGCTTCAGTAACCAAAAAAACCAGCATGGTTCTGGAAAACAAAACAAATAAGAAAACAAACAAAAATCCCAGTATCTTTTGTAACAACTTATGGATCAGCACTGAGAATTCAGGAAAGAAACCATTCTCATATTCCCATTTGATCTTTGATAAAGGAGACAAATACTCACAATGAGAAAAAGAATTTCTTTTCTATAAATAGTGCCTGGAAAACTGGATAGACATATGTGAAAGAGTCAATCAGGATCCACACCTCTTACCACTCACAAAAATTAATTCACGGTGGATGAAAGATTTAAACTCAAGGCATTAAACTATAAGAATCATGGAAGAAAGTGTTGGGTAACTCCTATAGATATTGGCCGACAAGAAAATTTATGAAGAATACCTCAATGAAAACCACAGCAACAGCAAAAATAAACAAATGGGACCTGATCAAATTAAAATGCTTTTGCATAGCTAAGGACACTATAGATAGAGTAAATAGACAACGTTCAGAAAGGGAGAAAATATTTTCAAGTTATACATCTGATAAAAAGCTGATAACTAGAAAGTACAAATAACTCAAGGGAATAAATAAGAAAAAAATCAAACTACTCCTTTAAAAAGTGGGCAAAACAAACTTTTCAAATGAAGATAGTCTAATATCCATAAACACATGAAAAAATGCTTAACATCTCTAATCATCCAAGAAATGCAAATTAAAATCACCATGAGATATTACCTAACTCTAGCGAAAATGGATCGTGTATAAAAGGCCCAAAACAACAGATACTAGCATTGATGCAGAGAAAATCCCTGTTGGTGGGATTGTAAGTTACCATAGTACAGCCCCTATGGAAAGTAGTATACAGGCATCTCAAAGAACTAAAAGTAGATCTACCTTTAGATCCAGCAACATCATGACTAGATATTTAACCAAAGGAAACAAACAAATGAAGAAAGAAAATTTTTATCAAAAAGATAATTGCACTTGATGAGACCATTCTCCTACATGAAGTATCTTAAGACTGGATAAACAAAGATCATGTGTACTCAATAAATTGGAACTAGTAAATCAATGCTTAATGTGCAGATATGGAAGTATAAAACTCCAGGGAAATCAAGCAGGTGGAAGGGAGGAGGAGTTTGGGGTAAATTCACACCTAACTGATGCAGTGCATGTATTCTGGGTGAAGGGTATATTAATAACTTTGAATAAAAATGTATAAATGCAAATTATGTAACCAAAATGAGTGCACCCCTATAATACTATGAAATGCAAAATAAATTTAAAATAAACTTCTGTGGAGCATGGAAATACTATAGAACTAGAAATGGAACCTGAATATGGGACTGAATTGCTGCATCCGCATGATAAAATTTTAACTGTGGGGAGTTGTTTCTGTGGATAACCAATGAAATAGCTTTTTTGAGAAGGAATCTACTCCTGATAAAGATCTTATGAACATTGTTGAAACACTGATAAAAATTTGTACTATTACATAAACTTAGTTGACAATGCAGTATTGGGATTTGAGAAGATTGACTTAAATTTTGAAACAAGTTCTATTGCAAATAAAATGCTGTCAAACAGCATCGCATGAGACAGAGAAACATTTTATGAAAGGAATAGCTAATAGATGTAAAAAACTTTCATTGGTGTCTTATTTTAAGAAATTACACAGCCACTCAAGCTTTCAGTAGCCACCATCCTGATAAGTCAGCAGCTATAATATTGAGGTAAGAATCTTCACCAGCAAAAAAACATTATTATTCACTGAAGTCTCAGATGTTGTTAGCATTTTTTTACCAATAAAATATTTTTAATTGATATGTATGTGCATTTTTAAGACATAATATTATTGCAAACTTAGTAGACTAAAGTACAGTGTAAGCATAAATTTTATATACACTAGGAAGTAAAACAAATTATGTGACTTTTTTTACTCTAATGTTCACTTTATTGCAGTGGTCTGGAACTGAACCCATTAATAAGTCCAGGGCATACCTGTATATTCATGATGTATTGATACAGGTATATGTTGTGGAATAGATCAATAATGCTATTGAACATGTGCATTACCTCGTATATGTATCTTTTTGTGTGCAGAGAACTCTGGAAATCTACTCCCATTTTTAGCAATTTTAAAGTATAAATATATTAGTATTAACTATATTCCCATATTGCACAATAGAGCTCTTGAAATTACTCTTCCTTTCTAACTGAAATTTTGTATCCTTTAACCAATATCTCTGTAATCCTACTCCCTACCCCCAGGCTTTAGTAGCCACCATTCTTTGTTTATATAAATTCCTCTTTTCACACTCCAAATGTGAGATCATATTTTGTTTTCTTTCTTTTTTTTCTCTGTGCTTGGTTTATTTCACTTAACATAACGTCCTCCATATTTGTTAGTGTTATTGCGAATGACAAGATTTTCTTTCTTTGTAAGGCTGGACAGTATTCCACTGTATATCTTTACCACATTAGTTTTTTCCTTTCACTTGTTGGTGGACACTCAGGTTGAGTTGATTCTGTATCTTAGCTATTGTAAAGAGTGCTGCAACAATCATGGGAGTGCAGATGCCTTTTTGAATGACTGATTCCATCTTTCTTGGATATATACCCAGAAATGGGATTTGCTAGATTATATGGTAGTTCCATTTTTGGACTTTGAAGAACTTCCATGTTATTTTTTATATGGCTATATTATTTATATTCCCACAGTGTATAATGCTTCCCTTTCTCCACATTCTTACCCAAATACTTGCTATCCTTTGTATTTTGCCATTCTAACAGGTTTGAGGTAATGTCATTTACATACATTAGAACCATCTCAGTGTTATATTCTTTTCCTTTACAAATATAAGTTAGAAAACTCAATTGGAGAAAGAAATTCTATTTTGTTCACCATAGTTTTGCTTATTTTATTTGTTTTTCTTACTGATGTTTTAATATGTCTTTTTTTATATCTTTGTATTTAGAGAATTTCCTTCCCCTGGTCTTTTAGAGTAAATGTGGTGTGGTGGTAACACATTTTCTTACTTTTTCTTTATCTGATTTTCCCTTTATTCTTGAAGGATATTTGCTATATATATAGGATTCTGCGTGAACAGTTCTGTTCCTTTTTCTAAGAAGCTCAAAAAGGTGCCATTGGATTTTGGTCTCTGCAGTTTTTAATAAGAAATCCATTGTCATTTGAATTGCTTTTTGATAAGAGATTAAGTGTTCCTCTTACTGTTTTAAAGATTGTTCTCTGCCATTTGTTTTCATAACTGTTAATATGATGTGTTTTGATGTGAATTTATTTGGATTAATTCCTTTTTATTTATCTGCTCAACTTCTTAAACCTGTAGGCTTATGTCTTTTGCCAAATTTGGAAAGTGTTCAGCCATGTTTCCTTGAATATTTTTTAGTCTCATACTTTTTTTTCTTTCATTTCAGAAGAGACTTTTTTATGGACCCCAGATCATTGAGTTTATATTTTTAGTCTATTTTTTTCTCTGTTGTTCAATTGAGTAATTAGACAGCAATATTCAGCAATGAGGTATGTAGCATTTTTATATGATGTGCTCACCAACTTAATTGACATACGTTATATTCCATGCAAATAGTAACTAAAAGATAGCAGGAGCAGCATGATTTTAAATCAAAGAAGGTTACAAGAAACAAAGAAGGACATTACATAAAAGGTTCAATACAGCAAAAAGATATGACAACCATAAACATTCATGAGATTAATGACAGACTATGAAAATATTTGAAGCAAAACTGACAGTACTGAGAGATAAATAGTCATATGATAGTTAAAGACTTCAATATCTCACTCTCAATAAACGATAGAACAAACAAACAATAATAAATAAATACAGGATTTAAATAACACATTAAAAAAGATTAGATCTAACAGACATATCTATGCTACTCTATCCAACAACGTCTATACAAATTCTTTTCTAGTGCACATGAGACATTTTTCAGGATAGATTCTAAGTTAGGCCACCAATTAGGACTCAATATATTTTAAAAAGTAGATATATGAAGCATCTTTTCTAATCACAACAGAATAAATCAATAATGAAAGTAAAATTAAAAAATTGGCAAAATTATGGAAATTAAATGATACATTTTTAACTAATGAGTAAAAAAAGAAATCACAAGAAAAATGTGGTGGCACCTGTGGCTTAAAGGAGTAGGGTGCCAGCCCCATATACCAGAGGTAGCAGGTTCAAACCCGGCCCTGGCGGAAAAAAAAAAAAAAAAGAAAAGAAAAATGACAAAATATTTAGAGATAAATAAAAATTTAAAAAATAACATTAAATTGCATGGGACACAAAGGAAGCAGCAATTAGGGGGAAATTTTCAGCCATACATGTTAACATCCAAAAATAAGAAAGTTCTTCAGCTGATAACCTGACTTTACAACTTAAGAAACTAGAAAAAGAAGAACAAATTAAATCCAAAGCTGTCAAAAAGGAAGGGGATAATAAAGATTAGAGCACAGATAAATGGAATAGAAAATAGAAAGACGAAATAAAAAATTGATCGAACTAAAAGTTGACTCTTTAAAAAGATTAACAAAACTAATAAAACTTTGGCTAGATGGACTATGAAAAAATAAGAGGAGATTCAAATTACTAGAAAGAAAAAAGGCAGGAAGAAAGATCACTATTGATTCTACAGAAATAAAATGGATTATAAAATAGTACTAGTACTATGAATGACTGTATGCCAACAAATTAGATAATCTAGATGAAACAGAGAAATTGCTAGAAACAGAAAACCTACCAAGACTAAAACGAAATAGAAAAAAATGACCTGTAACTAGTAGATTGAAGAGTAATCAGAGATCACCTGACACAGAATTCTCAACCCAGTATCTTAAATAGTGAATTCCAACAAACTTTTAAAGATGAAATAACACTAAACATGGAAGCAATTCAATTGACCATGATTGGATCAACGAATAAACAAAACATGGCATATGCACAGTGGAATATTATTCAGCTCTAAAAAGGGAGCCAGATTTAATATATGCTACAACACAGACGGACCATGAGGACATTATCCTAAGTGACATAAATTAGTCACCAGGGACAAATATTGTGTTATTCCTGTTACATAAGGTATGTCAGAAAGTAAAATTATGGTGTTCGTGGGATAAGGGATGAAGAATAAGGATTTATTGTTTAGTGGGCACAGAGATTCAGTTTTACAACATTAAAAGAGTTACGGAAATGGATAGTAGTGATCTTTTCACAACATTATGAATGCATTAAATGCTGCTGAACTGTGCACTAAAAAATAGTTAAGATGATACATTTTATGTGTTATTTTATCACATTTAAAAAATGGAAAAGGAAATTCGTGTCTTTATGGAAAGAACGTTAAGATTTTCTGGTTACATCTTAGTCATCACCAGCTTTGTGACCTTGAGTAAATCTCTAAAACTCCCTGTCCCTTCGTATGAAAAATGAGATAGAAAATAATATCTGTATCATTCAGTTGTGATACAACTAAATAATACCTTCCATGTAAAACCCCTAGACTCAGGCCTTTGCTTACCTGAAGCTCATGCATTATTAAAAATAAAGAAAGCATAGGGATTAAGAGCCAAAGGATTTGATCTTTTCATTCAAAGTAGGGCTAGGCATAAGGAAACACTGAGATGATTATGCATCCTGCACGAAATAGGGGGAAAGATGTCAGAAAATTGTGAATGACAATAAGACAGGATATTTTAAATTAGAATAGGTCCCCAAGTCCAGGGCTTATTATTGCTGCCTTTATAAGCAAACAATCCATCGTGTGATTTGAAGGGCTGAAAGAGCAGCCTGATTATACAGTGATCTCCAGCAATATCAAACATTTCAGAAAATGGAAAGTCCCTTTAAACAAATAAGAGATAAGAATAACAGTTATTTGCTATGTTACTGAGTGGCATCTTCAGCATGCCATTTCAACCTCACAACAATTTTACAAGCTATACATATTACCCTGTGTATTTATGAATAAAGCTAAGAAAGGTTAAGTAATTGATCTCAGGCCAGCCAGGTTATAAACAGTGGATTTATTATAGAATAGGCTTCAATTTAAACCCAAATATGACAAAAAGACCCAAGAACTGTAATAAAATTATTTGAAATCAAATCAAATCAAATCAGAATCTTAGACCTCTCCCCTAGAGGATATGATTTCATAGGGCTGGCACAGAAATGAAGACTCTGAATTTAGAATAAGCACATTTTATCATCATCTGAAAACTTTGGGACATAGGTTTATAGAATTCCTTTAAATTTCTCTTTGTTATCGAAGGGCTAACAAAAAAGAAGCTAAAGAAAATTTAATATTTTGTTTGCTTTAGTGACATTTAGACAGCAGAAGAACTTTTTTTAAGTTATCAAAGTCATATTATAAGTAATCAAGTTCAAATCAAGTTTTCTTACTCGATATTGTGACAGATATTTTACCCTTTGCTTTGGCTGCTGGAAAGGTCAGAACGAAGTTTTTGTTTTGAACATAGAAAGTATGAATTTCTCCTGACCCAAGTCTTATATTCTACTCATGTTTTTCTTTTTTAAAATTACTTTTAAAATTTATTTTAACTCAATTTTTTGGGGAGTGTGTCTATATCTAAATATATGTAAAATAAATATTTATAATGCATATTTAGAAAATATCTAATCAATTTGCTTTATAAAAAACTTATTAATGCATACAAACATATGGAGTTGAAAATTAAGTTTGCAAACATACCCTAGAAAAAAATTCTACATACTTCATTGCTGAATATCACTACAATCACCTACAAAGTACTCCCTTTGGCCATCTTGTGACTGTAGTGTATTCATAAAACATTATTAAACATAGAAAGTCTTCATTAAAGTGAAAACACAATAGTATCAGACTCATTCCTTTGAGAATAACTTTTTTTTTCCATTGGGTAGATAAAGGAAGCAATCAAAGATGGGATCAGGAATTGAGATAAAGAAATTAGAGTGAATGTAACATCTCTGCAGTAGTTTCTCAGAATCACCCTAAATGATAAGATAAACGTTTTCTAACTCAAATGACTTAGTGGTAGGAAAAGAAATAAGCCAAATTAAAGAATGAGCAAAGGGCATGAATAGACATTTCTTCAAAGAAAGCATACAAATGTTCAAAATCACTAGTCATCAGGGAAATGCAAATTAAAACTACAAGGCAATATTAAGTTATTGGGGTGAAGAGAATGATATTGTGGGGATCACGCCTATGATTTATCCTATTAGGGTACATGTGAATTTGTCTAAAGTTTGAATGAGTGTCTTAACACAACAATTATGAGAAAGATATGATGGTTATGTTAGCCAGTTGGATGAGAGTTTTCCAAACTGCATATGGATGCAACACACTGTATCCTATGATAGAATTAATGTACACAATTATGATCTAATAAAAAAAAAGAGAAAAAAAAAGAAATAAAAGGCCACACAACCATGGGGAAAAAAAAATATCAAGTTATACCTGTTAGGATGGCCACTGTTAAAAAAGAAAATAGCAAGTGTTAACAAGGATGTTGGGATGGAAATAGAAATTGGTACAGCCAATATGGAAACCAGTATGGAGAGTTCTCAAAAAACTAAAAATATAACTAAAATACGATTCAGCAATCTTGCTTCTGGGTATATATTCAAACAAAATGAAATATTTCACAGAGATATCTGCTCTCTCATGTTCATTGCCATTCATAATAGTCAACATAAGAAATCAGCCTAGGTGTTTGTCAAGATGAACAGATGCAGAGATATAATGTGTTACGTGCACACGACGGGATAATATTCAGCCTCATGAAAAGAAGGAAAGTCTGTCATTTTCAACAATAGGGGAGAACTTGGAAGGCACTAGGCTTAGAGAAATAAACCAGACGCAGAAAAACAAGTACTGAATGATTTCATTTATATATGAAATCTAAAAAAGTCAAACTCATGGAAGTAAGAATGGGGAGGTGTTGGTTAACAGTTACCAATTCCTGTTAAAAGACATTAGTTTTTTGAAATCTATTGTACACAAATAATAAGGATGTGAAGTGATGGATATGTCAACCAGCTTGTTTTTATCACTCCACAATGTGTACATACTTCAAACACCACATTATACCTTGTAAATATATACAATTACTATTTGACATTTAAAATCAAAAATTCCCTGTTTACCTTAAATGATTTATGAAAAGTGTCCACTCTAGTATATAACTGTTCAGATTAGACTGTAGCCTGAAATGGTTGATTAATCCCCAGAACAGCAGCTCTAGGTAACTCATTTCTACATCACTCTGATTAGAGTGACAAGAAAGAAAAAGAATGGCTGATGTAATTAACATTGGCCTTCCATGAGCTCTTTTTTGTTGTCCAGAATATGCTCCAAGTGATGAAATTTTGATGAAAGAATAACAGTCGTCAGTGTCTCTTTCCCTGCAGTTACAAGGAACTAATGTTTGTCTCAAATTCTCTCT
>CAUYQV010184068.1:0-20431 GCA_963574575.1 Galagoides demidoff
ACATGTCAGCACATTAAAGAAGAAAAAAGATTTAACATTATATAACACAGTTTTCAATACAGGAATACATTCACTCATGTGCGACAGCCTCATAATAATCCCACCCAATATCCACACAAATATCTATTTTCTTCAAAAGCCTTCAAGGCCTTGCTCTTCAAGGCTAAGAGTACTCACAAAATGTCACAACTGAATATATGCAATATGAAACCGTCAAATGACAAACCATAAAGCAGCTTCCTACATGTTCGTTTTCCCAAATTCTCAGGTCCTGCTTCTTGTAGTTTGAGAGTTCTAATTTTATCTGTACCTTTCTTACTGCATCTGTAGCTTCTTCTCAGATGGTGATTACAGCACAACAGCTTGGTCCCCTACCCTTCACTAGATGCAGCTCCTATCAAACAGTGCTGTATGGACTCCCCAAACTCCCAGGACATACACAGGTCTCTCTACATACAGTTGTTTCTATATACATGTGTTAGTGTTTCAATAAATGTCCACAGAAAAGAGACAAATAAACTTTAAGAGAACACAAAATAATGGCAGAATGAATTCCAAAGGGCTATTTCAAGTCTTCTATTTCAATGGAATAATATTATTACACTACCTTGAATATAATTCTATAAATTAGCTTACTGTCTGAGAATTTTAGTAGAAAATGTTTACAGTGATCAAAAGTGGCCCAATCAACTTTTGACTATTATCAAAAAGAAAAAAGAAAGATAATCCAAAAATAGAGAATCTCGACATTAATTTTTCTTCAGAATTCATATGAAAAATAATACAGAGACACACTAACACCCTTCACACTCTGCTCAGCCTAGGAACTGGCTGGGTGATGAAAAAGAAAGCCAAAAATTATTATATTGAATCTAATCACAGAAGATATAGACTTTATCTTGATAAGAAATTAATATTATTTACATATTTTACCAGAAGGCATACTATTTAGACTTCAGAAGAAAAAATATGAGCTTTGAGATCAATTAGACAGACCTGAGTTTAAATTCTAGCTCCAGGATTTACTAGTGAAACACACTCTACAAGTTACTCAGCTTTTCTGAGCCTCCATTTCATCTCCTGTACAAGGGAAATAACAGTAATACCTTCTATGTTATAGGGCTGTAAAAGGATTAAATGGCAAATATATGACACGCTCAATCATTTTTACTTTGTCTCTCTTCTTTTCCCAGGAAGAGACCCAGCTGAGGATGATAGTTTAGAATATTAAAGGTATGTGGCGCTAACTCCAAAGAAATACTGAAAGACAGAAATCACTTGTTATAATTTTAGAACTAGGTGGATGAGTCTTAGAAAAGTATCTAACCCAGTTGTCCTCAGCTTACTAAAAGAAAAATTCATTTAAAGTTTATGCCATGCATGGTGGCTCAGGTCTTTAATTCCAGCACTTTGGGAGGCCAAGGTGGCAGGACCACTTGAGGTGAGGAGTTTGAGATCAGCCTGGGCAATACTATGAGACCCTATTTCTACAAAAAATAAAAACTTAGCCATGTCCAGTGGTCCTAGCTACTTGGGAGGCTGAAGCAGGAGGACTGCTTGAACTCAGGAGTCCAGGCTATTATGAGCTATGACCACAGCACTGCACTCAGCCTAGGTGATATAGCCAGAGCCTGTCTCTTAAAAAAAAAAAAAAAAAAAGGCTTAAGTGATATGGTAAAGTTACCAAAATACCTAGTCATAGAACCTCCCCCAAAATATTGGTTTCCTGATTGTGGGCCCAGTGCTTTTTCCATAATACTACACATCTGCTCCTAAGAAACCAGTTACTCTTCTCCACCCTCCACCCCTCAGCATCCCACTTAAACTCATCAAAACCACAAGCTACTGCCAAACGTGAGTTTTGAGGAAACCATTTACCTTTGATTCCTCGGTCCATTTTCATTAAACGCCTAATTATGGAACCACAGTTATCACCTTGCCTGATTTCAATTTTGGTTGAGAAGTGACCATTGAATGGTTGAGGATTCACTAGGGAAACTGACACACCAGGCTAAGAAAGAGAAAATAATTGTTATAGAAAATCAAACTTGAATACTGCCAAGGGATGGAAAATCTCTTCCATTTTTAACAGAGACAGATATAATTCTCGTATTGAAAGACAGATGTAATTCTAGTATTCTAAAATCATGTCCATGCATACTCAAATATGAAAGAAAAGCTGCACAAATTCACAGGTAATATCCTTAGATGTCCAATGCCTAGGTAAAAATGGATACATATATCCATACTGCTGATGGAAAATTAGAATAATTATATTTTCTCTTCTACAAGCACCATCATTCATTGAGTTTCTATCATGCACCAAGCATTCTACTAAGCACTTTATAGACGTTAATTCCATACCCTGAAAAGTAGTTCTTTTAGACGTCTTTTATACAAATGAGAAGCTGGTCACACAGCTGGTAAGTAGCAAGAGCAGGATTAAAACCAGTTCCATGTCACACTAGCTCCCACCTCATAGATGCTATATAGTTAAGAACTCTCTTTATTAACTAAGTGGAAAAAGCCAACTGTGTATCTTAATAGAATACTTGAAAATGGCTTGAAATAAATATATTTGCATAAGGAACATGATTTAATAATTATACACCATGCTCGGCTATTTTTTCTATTTTTAGTAGAGATGGAGGTCTGGCTTTTTTTTTTTTTTTTAATTGAGAGAGAATCTCACTTTGTTGCCCTCGGTAGAATGCTGTGGCATCATAGCTCACAGCAAATTCAAACTCTTGAGTTTAAGCAATTCCCTTATCTCAGCCTCCCAAACAGCTGGGACTACAGGTGCCCACCACAATGACCGGCAAATTTTTTTTTTTTTTTTTTTTTTTTTTTGTTATTTAGCAGGCCTTGGCTGGGTTTGAACCCACCGGCCCATAGCATGTGACCAGCACCCTAATCACTGAGTATGGGTCACCCCAGAGGGTCTCACTCATCTCAGAATGGTCTAAGCTCAAGCAATCCACCTGCCTCAGCCTCCTAGAGTGCTAGGATTACAGGCATGAGCCACTGCACGCAGCCAAAACACCGTTTCTTTTTTTTTTTTTTTGTAGAGACAGAGTCTCACTCTATCGCCCTAGGTAGAGTGCCATGGTGTCACACAGCTCACAGCAACCTCCAACTCCTGGGCTTAGGTGATTCTCTTGCCTCGGACTTCTAAGTAGCTGGGACTACAGGTGCCCGCCACAACACCTGGCTATCAAAACACCGTATCTTTATGTAATAATATTCATTACATGATAATAGAATTTGGGAAGCATCGATAATGACAATTACTGTATTCTTTCAAAATGGACCTTTTCTGTTTGCTAGGTTTTCAATTAAATATGGTAAAAATCATACAATATATCTAAGTCCTGTGCTTATCAAGAAAAGGGCATTTTATGGACTCTCACAATTGCAGTCCCCTGGACTTTGCCAAATGCTACCAATTTGAATGGATACTTTGAGACTAAATAAACAGAATTTTCAAAACCTCTGAAAGCTATTTATCTTCACTAATAATGACCAAAAAAATTTTTAGAAAGAAGGAAAAAAAGCAATTCCAATATAACTTAAGATCATTCATTAGTCTGGGTTATACCAAAAAGCCTTACTCAAACGAAGATTCATCTGAATTTCAAAAGCTCCTTTTCACTGTTTAAAAAGGACTCACATTTTAATTTGCACTGTATTTACTTAATAAAAATTATTTGAAAATATTTTTATTTTTTAAATCCACAAATAATATCTGACAAAACCCATAATAATAAAGAAAAAGTGAGTATTGTACCAACCAGAGAATTAAGACCCCTTAAGATTAGCTCTAATTCTAACAAAGGACATGGCCTGGAATAAACCAATTGCTTAATTTCTCTGGATCTTACTTCCTTCCATCTTCAAAATGAAGGGTTTAGATGTAATAATCTCTAAGGTCTCTTCTAGCCCTATGCAATGATGCAGTGAGATCCTTTCAACTTACTTCTGTTCTAAAAACATTAAGTGGTTTCCCAGGACAACAGTCTTCCCTGACTTTATCTTCTGCTTCAGAGGCAAACTTGATTTCTATGTGTTCTAGCTAAATAGAGGAGAAAAAATGGAAATCATTAGTATCATTTAATATAGTTGAAATTAATCATCACTTCATTTCACCGAGAGCAAAACTAAGTTCTCCACTTAACATGAAATGGTCTGTGCAATTTTATTATTTTCTATATAAATGTTAAATGAAATCTATAATCAGCTATTTAATGCTTATCTTAGATGTTTCATACTATTATTTATATAATCATGTTTACCATTTTCTATAATGAAATATGGCATCTATCCACCATATAAAAGAAAATGAAAAAAAAAAAATAGAAATCAGCATAAAAGCCTTCCACTTAGACAAACAGAAGTTCAGAAATTTATCATTTGAGAATTAAAAGCTTCCACTTAAATAAATGAAAGAAAAGCTGAGAAATATAGCATACTACACATGTCAGAACACGACTCTAAATATAAAGGTTCATAGCCCTTGTCCAAGAAGAGTTTTTTATACACGTTTATGAACATGTAGAGATATAGATAAAACAGTTAGCTATTTTCAGCAACTTATTTAAGATATAATGCTTATTTAGAAATTTCTTCTATCTCCGTATTTCATGAATCAATTTTTTTTTAATTTATTGTTGGGGATCCATTGAGGGTACAAGAAACCAGGTTTCACTGATTACATTTGTTACATAAAGTCCCTCTTCCAATCATGTCTTGCCCTAAAAGGTGTGGCACACACCAAGACCCCACCCCCTCCCTCCTTCCCTCTCTCTGCTACTCCCTTCCCCACTTCTCCCTCCTTCTTTCTCTCTGCTCTTACCTTCCCCTTCCCCCACTATGTCATTGTCATTAATTGTCCTCATATCAAAATTGAGTACATAGGACTCTTGCTTCTCCATTCTTGTAATGCTTTACTAAGAATAATGTGTTCCACTTCCATCCATGTTAATACAAAGGCTGTAAAGTATCCATTTTTTTTAATGGCTGAGTAGTATTCCATGGTATACATATACCACAGCTTGTTAATCCATTCCTGGGTTGGTGGGCATTTGGGCTGTTTCCACATTTTGGTGATTGTAAATTTAGCTGCAATAAAGAGTCTAGTGCCAAATGTCCTTATGGTAAAAGGATTTTTTTTCCTTTTGGGTACATGCCCAGTAATGAGATTGCAGGATCAAATGGGAGGTCTAACTTGAGTTCTTTGAGGGTTCTCCATACTTTCTTCCAAAAAAGTTGTATTAGTTTGCAGCCCCACCATCAGTGCAAAAGTATTCCCTTCTCTCCACATCCATGCCAGCATCTGTAGTTTTGAGATTTTGTGATGTGGGCCATTCTTGCTGGGGTTAGATGGTATCTCAGGGTGGTTTTGATGTGCATTTCTCAAATAATGAGGGATGATGAGCATTTTTTCATATGTTTGTTCGCGATTCATCTGTCTTCTTTAAAGAAGGTTCTATTCATGTCTCTTGTCCATTTATATATGGGATTGTTGGCTTTTTTCATGTGTATTAATTTGAGTTCTTTATAGATCCTAGTTATCAAGGTTTTGTCTGATTCAAAATATGCAAATATCCTTTCCCATTGTGTAGGTTCTCTGTTTGCTTTGGTTGTTGTCTCCTTAGCTGTACAGAAGTTTTTCACTTTAATTAAATCCCATTTGTTTCTTTTTGTTGTTGCAATTGCCACAGCAGTCAGCAGTCTTCTTCATGAAGTCTTTCCCCAGGCCGATATCTTCTAGTGTTTTTCCTATACTTTCTTTGAGGATTTTTATTGTTTCATGCCTTAAATTTAAGTCCTTTTTCCATCTCGAATCAAGTTTTGTGAGTGGGGGAAGGTGTGGTTCCAGTCTTAGTCTTTTACATGTGGATATCCATTCTCCCAGCACCATTTATTGAATAGGGAATCTTTCCCCCAAGGTATGTTCTTGTTTGGTTTATCGAAAATCAGGTGGTTGTAAGAAGTTAGTTTCATTTTCTGGTTTTCTATTTGATTCTAAATGTTTATGTCTCTATTTTTGTGCCAGTACCATGCTGTCTTGACCACTATGGCTTTGTAGTACAGCCTAAAATCTGGTATGGTGATGTCTCCGGCTTTCTTTTATTACTAAGAATTGCCTTATGTATATGGGTTTTTTTTTTTTTTGGTTCCATACAAAATGGAGAATCATTTTTTCCAAATCTTGAAAGTATGATGTTGGTATTTTAATAGGGATGGCATTGAATAGGTAGATTGCTTTGGGAAATATAGACATTTTAACAATGTTGATTCTTCCCAGCCATGAGCATGGTATGTTCTTCCATTTGTTAATATCCTCTGCTATTTCCTTTCTTAGAGTTTCAAAATTTTCTTTATAGAGGTCCTTCGCCTCCTTTGTTAGGTATATTCCTAGGTATTTCATTTTCTTTGAAGCTATGGTGAATGGAGTTGTGTCCTTAGTTAGCTTCTCATCTTGGCTGTTATTGGCACATATAAAAGCAACTGACTTGTGGACATTGA
Organism: Galagoides demidoff; assembly: GCA_963574575.1. Taxonomy (NCBI): domain Eukaryota; kingdom Metazoa; phylum Chordata; class Mammalia; order Primates; family Galagidae; genus Galagoides; species Galagoides demidoff. Next base: position 6,529 of record CAUYQV010184068.1, read on the forward strand.
TTTTATATCCTGACACATTACTGTATTTTTTTATGACTTCCAAGAATCTTGTGGTTGGGTCTTTGGGGTTCTCTAAGTATAAGATCATATCGTCAGGAAAAAGGGAGAGTTTGACCTCCTCTGCTCCCATTTGGATTCCCTTTATTTCCTTCTTTTGCCTAATTGTATTGGCTAGAACTTCCAGCACTATGTTGAATAGTAATGGTGACAGAGGCCAACCTTGTCTGGTTCCAATTCTAAAAGGAAAAGCTTTCAGTTTTACTCCATTCAGTAAAATATTACCTATGGATTTGTCATAGATAGCTTCAGTCAGTTTCAGAAATGTGCGACGTATGCCTATACTCTTCAGTGTTTTAATTAGAAAAGGATGCTGGATTTTATTGAATGCTTTCTCTGCATCTATTGAGAGGATCATATAGTCTTTGGTTTTACTTCTGTTGATACGGTGAATAATGTTTATAGACTTGCATATATCAAACTAAACTTGCATCCCTGGGATGAAACCTACTTGATCATGATGTATGATTTTTTTGATGATAAGCTGTGATCTGTTGGCTAAGATTTTGTTGAAAAATTTTGTATCTATATTAATTAGTGAAATTGGACTGAAATTCTCCTTTTTAGTTGGGTCTTTTCCTGGGTTTGATATCAGGGTGATGTTTGCTTTATAGAACGTGTTGGGGAAGATTCCTTCCTCCTCAGTTTTTTGGAATAATTTCTGGAGTATGGGAGTAATCTCTTCTTGAAGGTTTGATAGAATTCTGGTGTGAAGTAATATAGACCAGGGCATTTTTTGGTTGGAAGATTTTTATTGTTTCTTTAATCTCAGTGCTTGAAATTGGCCTGTTCAGGAGCTCTGTTTCTTCCTGGCTAAGTCTAGGGAGAGGATGTGATTCCAAATATTGATCCATTTCCTTCACATTGTCAAATTTCAGAGCATAGAGTTTCTGGTAGTATTCAGAGATGATCTCTATATCTCTGTGGCATCAGTTGTTATTTCCCCTTTATCATTTCTGATTGTGATTTCTAGAGATTTTCCTTTTTTATTTCTAGTTACTTTGGCCAATGGTTTATCTGTTTTATTTATTTTTTCAAAAAACCAACTCCTTGTTTCATTAATTTTCTGAATGATTCTTTTGTTTTCAATTTCACTTATCTCTGATTTAATTTTGGATATTTCTTTTCTTCTGCTGAGTTTAGGCTTAGATTGTTCTTCATTTTCCAATTCCATAAGATGTCTTGTGAGTTTGTTGATGAGCTATTTTTTTTGTTTTTTGAATGTAGGCATCTAAAGCAATAAATTTTCCTCTCAAAACTGCTTTTGCTGTATCCCACAGGTTTTGGTAGCTTGTGTCTTCATTGTTGTTGTGCTCAAGGAAGTTGATGATTTCCTCTTTTATTTCTCCCTGCAACCAACTCTCATTCAACAGAAGGTTGTTTAATTTCCATGCCTTTGTGTGGGGTTGAAAGTTTTTGTTGGAGTTGAGTTCCATCTTTAGTGCATTGTGATCTGAGAAGATACGAGGTAAAATTTCAAGTCTTTTGATTCTGTTGAGGTTTGTTTTGTGTCCTAGGATATGATCAATTTTGGAGAATGTTCCATGGGGTGATGAGAAAAATGTATATTCTTTATCTTTGGCATGGAGTGCGCTATATGAGTCTATCAAGCACAGTTGCTCTAGGGTCTCATTTAAGTCCCTGTTATCTTTGTTTAACTTCTATTTAGAGGATCTGTCCAGCTCTATAAGAGGAGTATTAAAGTTCCCTGTTATTATGGTATTATAGGATATCATATTGCTCAGATTGAGTAATGTCTGTTTCAAGAATCTGGGCGCATTTAAATTGGGTGTATAAATATTTAGATTTGAAATGTCTTGTTGTATTTTTCCCTTGACCAATATAAAGTGACCATCTTTGTCTTTTTCGACTTTAGTTGCTTTAAATACACATGTATTTGAAAATAAGATTGCAGCTCCTCTTTTCTTCTGAATTCCCTTTGTCTGAAAAATTATCTTCCAACCCTTAACTCGGAGTTTTAAATTGTCTTTGGAAGCTAGGTGTGTTTCCTGCAGACAGGACATGGACGGCTTGTGCTTTGTAATCCTGTCAGCCAATCTATGCCTCTTCAGTGGGGAATTCAAGCCATTGACATTTATTGAGATAATTGATAAGTGTGGTAGTGTTCTATTCATCTTATTTTGTGAGAGTCCATTACTTAGTTTTGTCTTTTCCATCATGGTGGAAGTTAGGTTCTGTTCTTTAATTTCTGAGTTCTTACTTTGCTGTTGATCCATTGTGATGGTCAGTGTGTAGAATGGGTATGACCATTGTCTTCTGGCTTGGAAAGTTTCATTTGAGAAGTCTACAGTCATCCTGATGGATTTTCCCCTGTAGGTCAACTGGCGCTTACTCCTGGAAGCTTGAAGAATCTTTTCTTTTGTCTAGACTTTGGACAGGTTCATCACAATGTGTCTTGGAGACGCTCGGTTAGAGTTGAGGTGACCTGGGGTCCGATATCCCTCTGAAAGGAGTGTGTCAGAATCTTTGGTTTTATTTGGGAAATTTTCATTTATAATATTCTCAAGTATGGCTTCCATTCCCCTGAGGCATTCTTCTTCCCCTTCTGGGATACCTATAACTCATATGTTTGAATGCTTCATATAGTCCCACAGTTCTGACAGTGAACCCTCTACTTTCTCTCTCTTCTTTTCTGCCTTTTTTACTATCTGAGAAATCTCAAGAGCTTTGTCCTCTACCTCTGAGATTCTTTCTTCTGCATGGTCTAGTCCAGGCGTCCTCAAACTATGGCCTGTGGGCCACATGCAGCCCGCCTAGGACATTTATCTGGCCTGCTGGGTGTTTTTGCTGCTGCTGCCTGTCCTGCTTAGCAGCCAACTCATCCTGGGGCCAACAGTCCGGCCCTCCAACAGTCTGAGGGATAGTGAAATGACCCCCTGTTTAAAAGGTTTGGGGACCCCCTGCTCTAGTCTATTGTTGATACTTTCTATTGCATCTTTAAGTTCCTTAATTGATTCAGTTTCTTCAGCTCTGCTATATCCTTTCTATTCTTCATATCTTTCATCTCTTATTTGATTCTGTTTTTGGATTTCCTTTTGGTTATTTTCCATCATTTCCTTCATTGTTTTCATCATCTGTATTCTAAATTCTCTTTCTGTCATTTCTAACATTTATTTATAGGTGGAATCCTCTGCAGTAGCTACCTCATGGTCCCTTGGGGGGGATTACTCTGGACTGGTTTTTCATGCTGCCAGGATTTTTCTGCTGGCTTTTCCTCATGAGGGATTTATCTGCTTCCTTGCCCTAATTTTCCTTTCACTTCCTCTTGCTCTTTAAGTTCCCGTGCCTCTGGACTAGGGTTTTGATGAGTCCTTTTGGTACAGGACCAGAAGGATAAGAAGATTGAAGAGCAGGAAGAGAAAAACAGAGAAAAAAATGGGGGGAAGAAGGAAAAAGAGAAAGAAGAGGGGGTGGGTAAAAGAGAATGTTAACAAAGAGAAGAGAGGCACAGAAAGAGGGAGACAGGAGCAAAATAGGTGTACAGTAGGGTACTTTGACCCAACCTTAGAAACCCCAACCTCTAGGGTTGCCTAGTTGGGTTTTTCTCTTGAGGTCAGCAGCTCTTTGCTAGCCTATTTGGACACAGCACCCCACCTCCACCAACTAGAGAGGAAAGACAAAAATGCTGTAAATAAAACCAAAACAAGCAAACAAAAACTTTACAGGATAAAGCTGGGCAAAAGGCCAAATAAGAGGGATAGGAACACTAGCAGAAATGAAGTTCTAATTGTTAAAAAAGGACAACAATGGAAAATTATATTAAACTAGAAAAATGAAGAAATAAAAGAAAAATCTGTAAGGAAAATGTTGAAATTAAAAAAAAAAACAAGAAAAACAAATGAACAGAAAAAAACAGACAAAAAATAAAAAAAGAAACAAAGCAGTATATATATCTAGCTAAATATTGTCTGGGTAACAGGTGATCTTCTGGGGTATGAGATGTTAATCACAGTGCTGATATGGCGGTACGAGAGATGGGGACTGGAGGCCTCTGCTAATTTCTCAAACCATGTAGGGTGGAGAGCCCAAATCTCACTTCAGCTGGCTTAAAAGGCACTTTCAAATGCCAACCTGGGCTAAGCAGAAGCTTTCCCGGGAAAGCAGTTGTCTCTGGGATCACTCCTGAAGTGACTATCCACTTACCCAGTGTGCCTAAACTGATCTCACACTATGCCCTTGAGGACAAAGGCTGCAAGACCTCTCAGTCCCCACCTTTAGGCTGCTCAGTCACTAGATTACTCACTGATCTTTGCTCTGTGATCCTGAGGGTGGAACTTGCTGGGGCAGTTCTTCCAGAATGGCTCTATCAGTTCCATCTGGCTCAGCAGCTCAGTCTGGGGCCCTGGATGATGCTTAAAGTCCTCTGCTCTCTTGCCCAAGTTCTCCCAAGGTAGTTCAAATGAATACTAAGTCCAAAAAACTACCCAAACAGCTCACAGGTAAGGCCTTTCCAGTTTGCAATCTTGCAGCTGCTGGTGGGATGAGACCGAACAAGCACACACAAACACTTGCCAGTTCTCCACTGCTTTTGTCCTCCTTTTGGGGTCCAGAGGTCCCTCGCTGACTCCCCGTGTCTCCAAAGCGATGTTTCTGGGCCAATCCCACCAGCCATAGATGCCTATAGTCTCCTCTCCCTGGACTCACTGTGCCCAGTTGCAAGGAAGCTGTTAGTCAGAGAATTGCTGAATTTTTTTTCCCTTGCTTTGTTTCAGGATTATATTCATATTGGTATACCCTTGTGTCATCAGCAGTAATAACATGGTCCAAAACATTGTCTTGTCTTTCCAAACGGTCTTGGTAAACTTCCACGCTCCTTTGTTTTTGTTCGGCAGTGAGCTCCTTTGAGAACACTTTTGCACATACCTTTCTCATGCCAAATTTTTTAGCTAACATTTTCCTTTTTCTATATCAACGTTTACTTGGTTTTCTATGCTTCCTACAGTCAGCTGATGATTTTGGCCCACAATTTGAAGTTCTGCAATATTTTCATTGGTTCTACATGTAATTGACTACCCTGACCTCTCTTCATCAGCAATGCTTTCTCTCTCTTCAGAAAATATGTGAAATGTATTTGTACACTGCCATTTTTTTCATGGCATTATCCCCATAAATTTGGACCCCCATATCCCCATTATCTCCCATTATCCCTATAGCCCTGGTTTCACTTACACTCTTGCTACATTTAACAAGAAATTTATGAATGTTTGCTCATTGCTCCAACTCAAGCTCCGGCATTCTTGTGATGGCACAGAAACATGCAACAACGATAATGAGAGCCACTCAGCAAGGAATGGAAATAGTGTTAAGATACCAAAAGATAATCCGATATAACACTTGACAAATGGTCAATGGAAAATGTCATTTGTATTTATTGGTCTTTTGCTTATTTTCCCACTAGGACTTGATATTCAACTTTGGACTCCAGTCTGTTTGGCTAATGCAGCAGAAAGAACACGAACTTTGGAGACAGGCATAATAGGGTTGGGAAACTTATTCCAGCACATGGCAACTGGGTGTCCTTGAATAAAATTGAAGTCCTAAGTATCTCTAGGTCCCAGGCTTCTAGTGGAACTTCTCTTTTTCTCTTGTCCTCATCACAAGTCTAGTTTTTAATTCCTTATATTGTTATCTTCTTGTATTTTCTCCAATAAGTCCCACAAAATCATAATATCTAATATGTACTATTTTATAATTAATCAAGTGGGACTGCTTGGAAAATCAGAAAGAATTGAATCATAATGACAATATGTAGAGATTATGGACCATTAAAACTTTTACTTTATCTTACTGTACCTTAATTTTGTTTCTTGTAAAATGACAACAATATCTGCTTAAATTATTCTCCTTCTCTATTGAGATTGCTGATAAGATAATTTAGCTGGTATGGATTTCTCAAAGCTAAGGCTTCTGGTGGGAGAATTTTTCACTTAGAACTGTCCATCACTCAAAAGAGAGTGAACAGGCAAGTTTGAAGGTCAACAGTGATAGGCCAAGACTGATAAGCCTAAGAAATAGGTTCTTAAAATATACAAAGTCTTATGTAGATATGGGTAATGGAGATTAAAAGAAGGAACACTGGGCTCGGTGCCTGTAGCTCAGCGGTTAGGGTGCTGGCCACATGCACTGAAGCTGGCAGGTTTGAGCCCAGCCCCAGCCAGCTAAACAACAATGACAACTGTAACAAGAAGATGGCTGGGCTTTGAGGTGGGTGCCTGTAGTCCCAGCTACTTGGGAGGCTGAGGCAAGAGAATCACTTAAGCCCAAGGGTTTGAGGTTGCTGTGAGCTGTGATGTTACAGCACCCTACTGAGTGTGACATAGTGAGACTCTGTCTAAAATACTGAAGTCAGATGTTGTGGCTGGTGACTGGGCATGTAACAAGTTTCAGACACTTAGCTTCCTAGAACACTCACATTCATTTCATGTACTAGAAGAGAACAGATTTTATTTTGCATAATTTTTCTGATATTAAATACATTAAGAAAGGCTTTAAAAATTAGTAATCACTCTTAAGTAAGGGTTGCTACTACTAGCAGTAACAAAGAGACATTTTTCTGTTTATTTTTTCATTTTCATTTTCTAAGAACAAACAGTTTCATAGTCCTTGTACCTGTATAGGCTTGCGTTGAGTTAATTCATTGTGGGTTTATGCATAGATTTTTTTTAAAAAATCAATATTCATGTGTCCTGTGAAATTCCTTGTCTATTATTAGAATTAAACAATCATGATAAATGCAACCCATCATCTATAACTCTTCCTTTGTACAAGTAAGTTTTACCATTATGCAAATAATTCAAAAGACAGGGTCTATGATACCATTTACACAAACAAGTTTCTATGTTTTATATATGATAAAACAGGTTATAAGCTCAGCATCCTGGAAACATCAGCAAAGACACAGAGCTTAAAAGAATATGTAAGAAACAAAAGAGAGAAAAATAATTGTCAACAATGACAAGATCCTATGTTTGTCTTTTGGCTTCTTTTCTTATTACTTAACTGTGCTAACATTTCAGTTGAACAGAGAAAGTCATCTTCTAGTTCAAAGAGCATAGATTGGAAAAATAGAAAGGATCATAGGATCAAATCTATCTCTCTTTTACTAACTGTAAACTTGAACCACTCATTTCCCTTACCAAATCTGGTTCTATTATCAGTAAAGGATAATAACTCGTACCATGGATCTCATTTCAGTTATTCTATGTTGATGCTGACAAAATATTGTAATCTCTGATATTCTTGGCATTTCACCTTGCTTTTTGGCCATTAGAGAAATGCATTTATTTCCCATGCCCAGATCCTTTTCTAAGGCATCTAGTAATCCATCTCTCATTCCCAGCTTTAATGTCTTATAGAAATTTTTTTAGAGAAGTTAATAAGGCAATAATGACATACTTCTTTTATTTTTGCCACAGTGGTCTTGTGGTAGTTTACTTCAAGGATGACTGCTGTGAATTCCTTTCCACTCTATATGTATAAGTCTTTCTTTCATAGAAAAATGGAGGAGTCTATTCGTCTACCTTCTTGAATTTAGGTTATCCTGTGACAGTTTTGACCAATTAAATATGGTTGAAGTTATACTGCATAACTTCTGAGGCTAAGTCATAAGTAGGCCATGAAGTTTCTGCCTGGTTTTTTGAAACTCTCACTCTGGGAGGCACCACCAACCATGTAAAACATCTGACTTCCTGACATGACCTTTCTATATGAGAAAGCCCATGCCAGTCATATGAATTTACATTATCAAGAAACTGATACCTAAGCAGCATCCAGCTTTTACAACCTTCCCAGTCCAGGCACCACCCATAAAAAGAAAGAAGCAACCATACACAAGGGCCCGGTGAGAATTACCCAGCTGAACTCATTAACCTAAATAACTATAATAGACAAGAATTAATTGTGTTTTAGGGCAACGCTTTTCTTAGGGTGTTTGTTATACAACAGTAGAGAAACAGAAACATTCTCTTCCTTTCAAAATACATAATTAACCCTAAGGTATTAGTTTAGGAATGATTCAAGCATACTTTATAGTCTTTCAGGGACTATTATATTTTCTTGTGGAGGTGATAGATATTATATGGGAGGAGTGCAATGAACTCATTTAAATAAAAAGTACCTAGAATGTATTTGGTTAAAGGTGAAGGGAGGATGTAATTATGTAATTATACATATTCATACATATTTTATGTGTTACATTATCACAATTATAATGTGTTAAACTGGTGGAATTATAAGAATTTTCCTTGATCTTTTAAACTAGTGAATAAACAGATAAAGTATTAGAGGAAGGAGGATACAGAATACCCACAGTTTTGTGATTAAAATAGTGAGGCCAGCCAAGATCTACAATTTAACATAATGGAGCAGAGGACCCAAACAGTAATAATCTTTGATGACATCACCCCCATATTCCCCTGGTCTGGGAAAACTCTCCTCATGATAATGGAATTTTAATTACAAATACACACACATGCACACACAAATGAGGTAGTTAGTAATTCTGGGTGATGTATAGATACATGCTTTTGTAGACCCTACCCTTAACAGAAAATTAGCATGGGTCATGAGAGTGCTAGAAGAGAGGAAATAATTCTAAATCATGTCTAAAAATTTTGGATGATAAATAAAAGTGATGCACTAAGCGAAGGTGCTCATGGTTCTTGTTTCTAAAAGTGTAGTCCCTGGACCAGTAACACCAACCTCATTTGGGAGTTTGAAAACCGTTTCAGTCACCACTCTAGATCTATTGATACAGAATCTGCATTTTGGCAAGAAATCCAGGTCATTCATATGGTACTAAAGTTTGAGAAACACTTATCCAGAGAATTTGGGGCATAGTAGCTACCTGTGTACTTTTTATTTGTTTATTTTGTTTTTTTTCATACTGTCATTGTCACAGCAAGCATAAATTAAAGTATCTTGGTCCATTTATGTTGCTATAAAGGAATACCTGAGGCTGGGAAATATGTAAAGAAAAGATGTTTATTTTCCTTACGGTTCTCTGGGCCATACCAAAAGCAAAAATATGGTTCTGGCATCTGCAACTGATGAGAGTCCCAAGCCACTTCCACTCATGACAAAAGGCTAAGGGGAAGGCGGCATCACATGATGAAAGCAGGCAGCAAAGGAGAGCAGGAATAGATGGTGGTAGGCTCTTTACAACAAGCAGTTCCCCAAGGAAATGAGAGTGAGGACAGCACCTAGTCATTCATAAGGGGTCTGCCTACATGACCCAAACTCCTTCATCAGCCCCATTCCCACCATGGGAATCAAATATCAAATGTCAACGTAAGTTTTGGACAGAACAAGTATCCAAACTATAACACAAGGGACAGGTAAATTAAAATTCTACCTGTCCTTCTCGTTGTCATTACTGAATGGAATGGATTTTGCACTGGGACTTAACAGAACTCATTTTATTGGGCACTTTTGTGAGTTGGCTTAGGTTTAAGCAATTATAGTAGACTATTATTTACGTTGTTTTCTCTGTCTCTGCCTGCTACTGAAAACTATAATACTGTCCGGAGGAAAAAAGTGTAGGAGAGTCAGTATCTTTCATCCATGCCTTTCTACTCAGTAAAGACTACTTTACAAGTTGCTTATACATTTTTGATAAATTTACTATCAAGGACCCAATTGCCCTCTTTCACGATAGTCTCTCTTTAGAGATTTCCCTCTAGTCTATGAGACATATACACATATGCTCATGTCCCAGTTTTGAACAGCGTACATGCCCTTTTGCATGGGTTATAAGAGGGGGTTGAATTTATTGGTTTGTAGCATGATGAATTAGGAAAGAAAAGCAGAAGCAAAATGGAAAATCTTACCTCTAGTATTGTTACCTAAGAGACATATTTTCATATGTGATAGTTAATGATCTCCTTAATGCCAACTGGCAAATGACGGCAACCACTTGCAGGACAAGGGGTTTTAGTTATCCCTACTTGGCAGTGTGTTTGCACCTCAGTTCCCACACATCTAACACCTGTTCTATTTACCTCATACCTCTAGGACTAGGCACTGAGGGTGGATAAAAGATATCTGGTCCCGATGGCTCTTTGGTACTTGAAAAAAGAGCAGTTAGTTACCCTGAGTTCCATGTATAGTTTCCATGCTCATTTGGTACTGAAAAAAATGTCTAAAATTATTCAAATTATGTTGAACAACCTTTTTGACATCCATGGTGGGATTTTGAAGGATGAAAGAAAGGCAGTTTTGTGTAGTGCTTTGGAGCCAGGCAAAGTTCAGTCTAAATTCTGCCTCACTCCCTTACAAATATTCTGAACTTAGGGAATTTACCTAACATATCCTAATTTCTAATTTCTTATGTGGAAAATAAAGATAATACAGTGTGAAAACTGTAATGGAAGAGGTAAAGTATGTTATGGGGGCAAAGAAGGACACTCTAACCTGGATGTGGGAGTAAAGTCAGGTCTTTCTAAGGAAAATAAGATCTAAATTAAGAAGAAAATTGCTAGGAAGTAGAATTTAAGTGTTTTCATAACAAAAAATAAGTATACAAGGCAATGCTGCTGTCAATTAGCTGGATTTAGCCATTTTGTCCTTAATAGATGCATCAAAACTTCATGCATATATAAATATATGCAATCCTATAAATATATGCAATTTTTACTTGTCAATTTGAAAATAAAAAGACCATAACATTGGTAGAATCCCAAATGGATGAAGGGATTAGTGACAGAAAAGTGTTTTAGGTAGCGGAACATGTGTGAATGCATAGAACCAAGAGAAGCACAATGTCAAAAGTGACCTGAATGAGTTTGATATGTCTGGAGGACAGAGTACAGAATGGATGGCAGAGTGATGAGGATACAGGTTAATGAATATGAGAGATTTGAGGTTACACAACCAAGTAGAAACTAGACAACAAGGGCCCTATGTGCCCTGCTATAGTGTATATATTGTATTATGGAGGTAATGAGAAATTATTTAAAAAAAATAAGCACAGAGATTATGTCACTTTTTTTTTAATCGAAGTGTACAGTGCAATAAAGCAAATGGATTGGGCTTAAGGAAGGACTTGAAAATTAGAAAACTGGAAACTAGTTAAGAAGCTAGTATAGTAATCTAATAAGATAAAAAATAGGATGATGCTTGATTTAGAATAGTAGTAGATACAGGAGATGACAGACATCAGAGACACTGGAAAGTCAGAATCTTTATAACCAGGGTATTATGGGGTGATACCAGAAAGAACTGTCTTCAATCAAGAGTGATGCCTGAATGTCTGTGCAACTGGGAGAAGGTAGTAAAATTAAACGTGGTGGTGGGTACTAAGCATAGAATTTATTATGTAAGCAAAGACACATTCTAAAGTGAATAGATACACTATTAAGAATTGCAGGCAAAATTTAGAATTCTGGGTCAAACTGATACAGTCAGTCAGTCAAAACTGAAGCAGAACAGGAAACACTGGGAGAAAAGATCAGGTTTTGAAAAAAGATGGTGAGTTTGTTTGGTTTTCTAACCTTTACCTTGGCTTCTGTGTCTGGATTCCCATGCCTTCCCTCGGGGAGAAGGTGGTGGCTTACCCTTCCTAAATAGGCTCTTCTTAGCTAAGCAAAGGAAGTTTACACTTGTTTGTAAGGAAAAGCAAGGACCACTCACTCCTAATTATATTATAGCATTTTTAGAGGAAGGCAGGTGTATGAATAAGACTATGGAATCATACTGAGAAACACCTAAGTATTTTCTATAGCTGTTTGGTCTTCAGCTGCTCTCACATTTCCTTTATTTAAAGATCAGTAATCTCCTTGTAGCTCAGAAGTCTCCCTGAATGAGTGAGATTTCCTAAATAAACTAGTTGTTAGTAGGAAAATTAGCTGATCTTATTTCTGGTTTTTGTTTGTTTGTTTTGTTTTGTTCTGTTTTCTTTTGTATATATAATATTGATACTATTGTTTTGAGTAATTGCATGCACAAGTGGTCTTCCAAAAGCTCATGCAAAGTGCATATTATAAAATTCCTATGCTTGAATTTCAAAGTTTTTATTTTTTATTTTTTATTTTTTTTGCAGTTTTTGGCCGGGGTGAGGTTTGAACCTGCCACCTCTGGTATATGGGGCCAGAACCCTACTCCTTTGAGCCACAGGTGCCACCCAAATTTCAAAGTTTTTGTACAAAGTTATCTCTAATGATATTTTGTGAAATTGTTAGTATTACCCAGGAATTCTATGGCTTTTTTTGAATTTAATAAATATTTTCTACTCCATGTTCTCATTTGTTTTATATTTTCATCTTCATACTTGAGTTGGTGTTAGTAAATATCAGGGCATTCTCTAGAACTTGAAGTATTGTATCACAGAAAAAAAATATTAGTAGCACTCTGAATTACTTCTAGCCATGCTTATTTCATTTAATTTTGGTTATTATGACTTAATGAGATATAGCAACAGGTTTATTTGCCTTTGGAGTTTATTCATTTATGCAAATATGTTTACCAATTTGCAAAGACTTTTCATCTAAGAAGTTATTCATAGTTGATAGTTTTGAAGAAAAAAAATCAGTGTGTTTTTAACTATTCCATTTGTTCCCTTAGCTTTCAAGGTTTTTAAACATTAGTCACATCTAAAGCCAGCTTACACCCCTTGAAATGTTCCTACTCTGGAAAACTCATCGGTAGATAACAAATACATTCAAAACTTATTATAAATCTATTTTTAGTTTTCTTCGATAAAAATGTACCTGGAAGTATCAACTTGGTAACAAAATATTGATTTCATGTGTGTACAATCTTAAATGGAAGAGAGGTGGTTTTAGTCTTGATAATCTCATCTGACTATTTATATAACAATCATATCACAGGCCAATGCTATATACATTATAAAATCACAAAAGTTAAGTCTGATAACAGTGCGATATAGCCATTACTGTTATTTTAACTTTGAGTTTTAGAAAGGTATAGTAGCTGCTTCAGGTTCATACAACTAATATGTGGCAAAACCCCTCTATGAAATAGTTCTTGTGGATTTAATCCAGAGCACACACTTTGACAAGTATGCCGTACTATTTTGGTAACTGGTTTTTTTTTTTTTAACTTCAGGATTAAAATTTACAACTTTTTATTTATTTAAGCTTTTATAACTTTATTTTATTTTTTATATAAAATATTTATTTAATATTTAATCTGTTCCATGGCGACATTTTCTTTTTCTGGTAAGTGATTCTTTTTTTTTTTTAATTAAATCATAGCTGTGTACATTAATGCAGTTATGGGGTACAATGTGCTGGTTTTATATACAATTTGAAATATTTTCATCAAAATGGTTAACATAGCCTTCATGGCATTTTCTTAGTTATTGTATTAAGACATTTATATTCTACATTTAGAAGGATTCAAATGTACCCTTGTAAGATGAACCATAGGTGTGATCCCAACAATCACCCTCCCTCCACCCACCCTTTCCCTCCTCCTCCCCTCCCTCTCCCCTTTCCCCATATTCTATTTTTTTTTTGAGACGGACCCTCAAGCTATACCCCTGGGTAGAGTGCCACGGCATCACAGCTCATAGCAACCTCCAGCTCCTGGGCTCAAGCGAGTCTCCTGCCTCCGCCTCCCAAGTAGCTGGGACCACAGGCGCCCGCCACAATGCCTGGCCATTTTTTGGTTGCAGCCATCATTGTTGTTTGGTGGGCCCGAGCTGGGGATTCGAACCCACCACCTTAGGTGTACGTGGCTGACGCCTTAGCTGATTGAGCCACAGGCGCCAAGCCGCCTTATCCCTTTGTTTAGATAAATGGTTTTTGGTATTCAGTTCTCACTTCAGCAATCCTCATGTCCACCCACCCCTTACCTCCAGCCTCCA
>CAUYQV010184071.1:0-12710 GCA_963574575.1 Galagoides demidoff
GGTCACAGGACATGTGTAATTTTGACCATGATAAATTGCCCTCTCGAGGGGTTGCACCAGTTTACACACCTGCCAACAATAAGCGTGTGTGTCCCCACTGTAGGAAGCACTGAGTTTTCATGTTTTTAAATATAGCAGAACGGCTAGGCGCCTGTGGCTCAATCGGCTAAGGCGCCAGCCATGTACACCCAAGGTGGCAGGTTCGAATCCCCAGCCCGGGCCCGCCAACCAACAATGATGGCTGCAACCAAAAAAAAAAAATGGCCGGGTGTTGTGGCGGGCGCCTGTGGTCCCAGCTACTTGGGAGGCGGAGGCAGGAGACTCGCTTGAGCCCAGGAGATGGGGGTTGCTATGAGCTGTGATGCCATGGCACTCTACCCAGGGGGATAGCTTGAGGCTCTGTCTCAAAAAAAAATAAAATAAAATAAAATAAAATACCCTCTTCTCTCTATTCCCAAAGCCACTATCATCACTGTCTCTTTCTCTGTCACCCTCATCAGATCAGGAGTTCTTTGAAGTCAGGAATTGATATATGGCCTAATCGCTTCTTGGTCTTTTGGCTAAGATCAAGTGAAATATGGCCCAGGGCCCTGGCAAAGTGTCCAGTACCCTGTGGAGACCTAGTGGTGGAGACCACCTCACTGGTGGAAGGAAAGAAAGAAAGAAGGGAGGTGTGAATCGGATTCTCTGTTCACTGGTCACCATCTTGTGTGAGCCCAGTGAGGCCAAACACCCACACCCACACTTCCGGTTACCTGAAGTGGGTTCATTACTTACAGGTAGGCAACAAGGGACAACAAAAGCTTAGGGTTCGTTGTCAGCTGGTTCCCCAAGGCTCAGGAAAGCTGCCCAGGGAGGGTGGAATGCCATCTGTGCATGCCTCACGTGTGCTGCAGCTGACAGGCCCCGCAAAGAAGCCTGCCTTGAGTTTTATCCTGTGGGGACTGATGGATCACTGGGTTAAAGTGTTAAAAGGCACCTTGTTTCCAGGAGATGACTAGAGCAGAGCCTGGGCTATTCTGGCCAGTTCCTCCCTATCTCAGGACGTTGCATTCCCAGGATGTGCTACAGTTCTTCTTGAGAATTTTAGGTTACAAAGGGAAGAGAAGCAGGTTGATTCAAGGCCGCTCAGAGAACTGTCCTGCAGGGAAGAGGAAAGTGTTCACAATCACCTTCACTCTTATCCTTCTCCTCTGACCTTTGGCCCCATTGTTTTGATGCAGGTGGGTGTATGAGAACAATAAGGTCACCGATTTTGATAAGATCCCCATTGAGACTCTACCTAATGACATTATCTAACACACTAATCGCATAGCAGTACTGGAGCCCAGGCCCCACGGCATTCTTTATTTAATGGTTACACCTGTGCTATGAGGTCATGATCACTGCTCACCTCATGAGAACACAGAGGCTTGAGGAAGCTATGGAACTTGGGCAGTCTAAAAACAACAGAGCAAATTGGAACCCAGATCTGCTGGCTCTGGCTATTATACCACCCTGTGTCACTCCATCGTGAAAGTGAAGATGGAAGACCAAACCTATAACGTGGAAGTATATGTCATGGAAAATACTGGAAAATGATTAGGGCAGGGGGCTCTTCTTGGGGTGGAGGAGGCCTGCAGAGGTCCCCAGAGGCAGTGTAAAAGTGTCTGTAGTATGAATAATGTCACATTTGTTCAGGGCTTTGCAGTCCCCATTTTGTTTTTATTGTTTATTTTTTAAATTGTGGTAAAATACAGAGAGTGCCCCAAAATGTATTCACATTTTAAGAAAGGGAAAAAACGGCAATATATGCCAATATTGAAAGATGACTACAAGTCACATTTGAGCACTTGTTATAATTGCAGAAGTCAAATGTAACTCGAGTATTACAATTTTAATACGTTTTTTCCTTTCTTAAAATGTGTACACATGTGTTAGGCACCCTCTGTATATATAACATGAAAGTTGCCACTTTAACTATTTTAAGTGTGCATTCTATTGCATTAAGTCTGTTCACTCAAGGCCCGGCGCGGTGGCTCATGCCTGTAATCCCAGCACTTGTGAGGCTGAGGCTAAGGTGGGTAGATTGTCTGAGCTCACAGGTTCGAGACCAGGCTGAGCCAGAGCAAGACCCTGTCTCTAAAAAATAGCTGGGTGTTTTGGTGGGCACCTGTAGTCTCAGCTACTTGGGAGGCTGAGGCAAGTAGATCACTTGAATCCAAGCGTTTGAGGTTGGTGTAAGCTAAGATGACATGGCACTCTATGGTAATCAAGCAAGACTCTGCCTCAAAAAAAAAAGTACATTCACTCTATTGTGGTGCCATCACCACCATCCATCCCCAGAACTCTTTTCATCTTGCAAAACTAAAACTCTACTGTCTTGCCCTAAAGGCAGAATGAGGGTTAGAACCCACATCCCATCTCATTTCTCTCTTCACTCCTTACTTCATGAAAAGGCCTGGCAGGCACAGGCCTCCTACTCACCCATGATTGAGACCCTCAGGCGGCTCCTGGGGGGGCGGGTTGCTCATGCCCCCTTATCATACAGGTCATTATAAGCCAGACTTGGCTGCAGGAGACATAGACTGAAACAGGGACTCAGACCCTACAGATCTCCACGGATAGAACAGGAGAGCCCGTGGCTGTAAGTGAGAAGGGGCCTTGTTAGAAAGAGTCTTTGAGCTTTGGTCAAAGGCTGTAAAACCTAGCTCTGAACTTAGGGGCAAGATCCTTAAAAGGAGATGGGATGAAAGGTAGGAGGTTTCTAACATAGGTTGGCGGGGGGGCCCAGAAAGAAAGGGCTTTGTAGGATTTGGGCAGGATGTTCTCTATGCATCTGCCAGATGGGCCAGCAAGATGTTCACTTGCATTCCTATGAAGCGGAATGTTCCAGATAGAACTTCGGGAGGTGGGTGGGAGTGGGAGAAGGGAGACACACATGGGTAGAGTGTCTTTCCCAATTAGGTACAGGCATGTATGAGGGTGGACTCAGGTGTGAATCTGCGTGTTAGAAAGCGTGATGCCATGTGCAGGGTCATATACTAGGTCCAGAGAAGGCACATGGAATCCCAAGCCACCTTGGACACTGGGCAAGGACTCCCTGTGTCCACTCCATCCCCATCCCAGGCCCTCTCACACAAGAGGACAGATCACATCACATCTGGACCTGGTGTGGCCTGGCTCCCAGCATCCTTCGGCCCATCTTGCCCGGGTGTAGGCCATCACGGAAGACCTCTGGATGTGCCTGGTGCCTCATTAAGGGCAATGATGAGCTAATTAATTTGATCTTTCTCCTCTCCTTAGTCTCTCAGCTCTCAGCTGTCACCTCAGTGGCTCCCAGCCTGGGGCTGGGTTAGCCCTGGGTGGCTCCAGCACAGAGGATCCTGCAGAGGTTGGGGTTAGTCTCATGACACAAATTCAGAAAGACCGACCAGAGCTCCCTTCGGGGATGTGCTAGTTGCCTTGTGGTGCTGTAACAAAGCACCACTGAGCAGCTTAAAAAACAAATCTATTATGGTTTTGCAATTCTGGAGGATGGAAGTCTGCCATCAAGGTGTGGGCAGGTTTGGTCTCCTCAGAGGGTTCTGCGGGAATCTGTTCCACGCCTCTCCCATGGCACCTAGGGGGTGGCTGCATCACCCCTGTCTCTGTCTTTATCTTCACCTGGCATTCTCCCTACTGTGTGTGTGTGTGTGTATCCAAATTCTCCCTCTTTTTGAGGACACCCGTCAGACTGGATTAGAGCCTCCCATAGTAACCTCATTTTAATTTGACTGCCTCTGTAAAGTCTCTACTTCCAATTAAGACCACACTGGAAATAGGATCATTACAGTCACCCGAGGATTGGACTCCGACATATCTCTTTGGGGAGACACAATTCAACACAAAATGGGGGAATCTTTTGCCTTCCACAATTCGGCTCTGAATACCATGTGTCTTTCAGAGACTTAATAAGCCTTTGTATCCAGAATAGCATGAAGTGGGCAGTGCCTGTGGCTCAAAGGAGTAGGGTACCGACCCATATGCTGGAGGTGGTGGGTTCAAACCCAGCTCCAGCCAAAAGCTGCAAAAAAAAAAAAAATAGCATGAAGTAGGGCTCAGGAAGAACTTCCTAAAAGGACATAGTGATAGTCATGTCTATGCTTGGGGGGAAGAGAAAGGAGAGGAGGTGGAAGAGAGGAAAGAGGAGGAAATAGAGGAGGAGAGGGCATGGTGGACAAAAATCACATCTATCTATTTATTCATTTAGAAACAGAGTCTTACTTTGTTGCCCTGGGTAGAGAGCCGTGGCGTCATAGCTCACAGCAACCTCACACTCTAGGGCTCAAGAGATCCTCTTGCCTCAGCCTCCCAAGTAACTGGGACTATAGGCACCTGCCACAACACCCAGCTAGTTAGTAAGTTTATTATTTATTTATTTATTTGAGAGGCTGAAATGGGAAGATTGTTTGAGGTCAGGAGTTCAAAACTAGCCTGGGCAATAGGCCTGAGACCCTGTTTCTACAAAAAGTAAAAAAAATTAGTTGGGCATGGTGGTGGTGTGCCTATGGTCCCAGCTACTTGGGAGACTGAGGCAGGAGGATCCCTTGAACCCAGGAGTTGGAGGCTGAAGTAAGCTATGATGATGCCACTGCACTCCAGACCAGGTGACAGAGTGAGATCCTCTCTCAAGAAAAAAAAGAAAATATATGATTATTCCACTTATATATAGGGTGACCAGATTTTAACATCAGTAAGGCGTGACAACATGGCCGGGGGGCGGGGGCAGGGCAGGGCAGGGCAGGGCCTGACAACAATGCAAACTTTGATAAGCAGTTCTCGATAATCACTTCTCAGCAATTATTTGTTATTATTATAGTTTAACATTATAAAATTAACAAAAATAATATAAAACTTATTCTAGCGAAATAGCCACACGACAGCCGAAAACCATATATTCTCTTTCTGTTCTCCCGCCCGTTGGTGTATTCTTTCCAAAAATTGGGATTTTTTAAAAACGCCTCGGGGACACAGGACAAATTGTTCAAAAGTGGGACTGTCCTGCCAAAAGCGGGACATCTGGTCACCCTATTTATATAAGAGTGAGGACTAGAATAACAAATCGAGGTGATAGAAGTCAGAAATGGTTACCTGCAGGAGGTAAATATTGGGCAGGGACGCAAGGGTGGTCGTATACATATACTTGACAATTCATAGAGCTTTAGATTTAAGTTAATTTCACTTTACTATAACTAAATTATATAAAAATCAGTCAGGCTGGGTGCAGAGGCTCATGCCTGTAATCCTGGCACTCTGGGAGGCTGAGGCAGGTGGATTACTTAAACTCACCAAGACTAGCCTGGGCAAGGGCAAGTTGCTAAAAACCAGCCAGGCCTTGTGGCGGGCGCCTGTAGTCCCAGCTACTCAGGAGGCTGAGGCAAGTGAATCTCTTGAGTCCAGGAGTTTGAGATTGCTGTGAGCTATGACCCCACAGCGCTCTACTGAGGGACAATAAAGTGAAACTCTGTCTCAAAAAATAAATCAGCAAAAAAATCCTTCCTTACTTTTACCACCTGACTGATCACCCCAGGCCACTGTGTCTAGTTCTCAGACTGTGTCCATAGTCTGTGCTTACAAATGTGAAGTAATATAGATACATAACTAATGTGACGTCCAGCACATAATTGTACTCACAAAGTTCAAATTCCCATTGTGCATCTGTGCACATTATGTTCTGGGTCAAGGAGAGGTGTCCATCGGTGACCTGGGATCCCTCCTCATTTCCCATCCATGGAACACAGAGCCAGACCTGGGGAGTAGAAGGGTGTTCAGGCTTCAGTGGAAGACTGGCAAAAAAAAAAAAAAAGTCCCCTATCCCCAGGAACAGAACACAGCCCAGCAGAAACCCCAAATCATAATTAAAAGATGCCCTGCAACTCTCTTGGCAGCATAAATTTTGAAGATGAAAGTAAATGATTAAAATAATTAAACACTTCAAGCTGACAAGCTGGAGCAGAATCTTGCCAGCGGACGTTTGTCAGTAATTAGCTAATTAATCCTGGCGCAGATTATAAGCCATAACAAACCAGTCAGGCTGAACAGAGCCGGCTGCTCAGAATTAGACTTTTAAAAAAGAGGAGAAAGATGGTGGTGGTGGTGGGGGGAGAGCACAGATAAGAAAGAAGGAGAATAATAAGAAAAAGACATGGCATTTCGGCCACCTGGCTTTCCCCTTAGCAGATAAGTGTAGGTCCATCCTTTAGGGGCTGGAGAGTTCTGGGGTCCCTGTCTAAGGTACTTCCATCAGAATGGATACTGGGACAAGGCACAGTGCTAGTGCTCTGGGAGGCCCAGGCAGGTGGATTGCTAGGGCTCAGGAGTTTGAAATCAGTCTGAACAAGAGTGATTTGCTCCCCTCCTCTACTAAAAATAGAAAAGCTAGCCAGAAATGGTGGCAGATGCCTGTAGTCTCAGCTACTTGGGAGGCTGAGGCAGGAGGATCGCTTGAGCCCAAGAGTTTGAGGTTGCTCTGAGCTGCGACACCAAGGCACTCTACCCAGGGCAGCAGAGTGAAACTATGTTTAAAAAAAAAAAGAATGGAGGGTGGTGCCTGTGGCTTAAAGGAGTAGGATACCAGCTCAATATACTAGAGGTGGTGGGTTCAAACCTGGCCCCAGCCAAAAAAAAAAAGGGAGGAAGTGCTCTGTAATTCTTGTCCCAAAACCAGAAGGAAGAGTGGGAAGGAGTCCAGGTATGAAGTGATGTCCACATCAGGTGGGTATGGCATCGTTCTGTTTATTTTTCTATTAAGTAAGAGACTCCAATAATAACAAGGGTCCCATTTCTGTGGAAAAAAATAACAAGATCCAAGCAGGGGATGAGCAGGCTAGCTCAGGGCAGGCTTTAAGCCAGTGCTGATTGGTGTGAAAATAAAGTGAGCTATGTGAGGGTGTTCAGCACGCCCCCTGGGTGAAGGGCTCAACTACAACTTGAGCTTTACCTATGAAATGAAAACAATGTAACCTACCTATTTGTATCCTCATATCAATCTGTTGTTGTAGTTTTGTTTTTTGTTTTGGCTGGGCCTGGGCTTGAACCCACCACCTCCGGCATATGGGGCCAGCGCCCTACCCTGGAGCCACAGGGCTGCCTTCCTCATATCAATCTGAAATTAAAAAAGGGAAAAGTAATGCAAACCACAAGTGTAATTAAATAAAGTAAAAAGAAACAGATGAAATTAATTTTAATGATATATATTATGAACTCTGCATAGCTGAGAAAATTTTTTTTTAAATATTTTGTTTAACCCAGTATATCCAAATGCTACTATTTCATCATATAATTAATATGAAAATATTTTTTCATGAGATAGTTTACATTCTTTTTTTAAAAAAATATGTTGGGTGCTCAGTAGCCATGCGTGACTAGTGGCTCCTGTATTGGACAACCTAGCTCCAGACATAAAAAGAAGTGGGAGAGATGGATCCTAAATCCTGGGACAATGTGCAGCAGGGGTGACAGTGACATGACCTCCTCATTGTCTGTCTTTGTTCATTCTTCCACCCAGCTGCTCCTGCCAGATGTTTCCAGCCAAAACATCCTCACCTTCAAGGCTTTCTAAAAATGAAGGGTCTGGGAGAGACAGAAGCATCCAGAGGGTTGACTTCCTGCCCTGCTGCATACACTCAGTGTGGGGCAGAGCTGCTGCTGCCGCTGAAGGAGCTGTGTCTGTGCTCTTGTGTGGGGCAGAGATGTTCCAGCACATAAGCAGTGACCTTCAGAGAGCCCCCCGCAGCTTCAGTCCTTGGGAAAAGCTTGATTTCCTTCCTAATCATCACATCAGGAAAGGGGTGAGAGATGGCACTTTTCACTCTACTGGAATGTTCTGTGAAGACCATCAGATGGAATCTGTCTTTTGGAAAATAATCAGGATCTTTTTAAGGTGACGATTAACCACTTCTAGCCTGAGAGCAGTCCATCTTCTGCTACGATCTGGGCTTAAACGCTCTGAGGATGTGAGATGAATCTCTGATAACCTACATCAAAGCTCTGGTGAGAGCAAGGGAGGGAAAAGATTATGGCCTCTGACCAGTGGCATGAACTAGTCGGTGCGGCCACTGCCATGGGTCCCACTGCCCAGAGAAGGGTTCTGGGAGGGGAGAGGAGGCAAGCGAGAGAAGGTGGGCTCTGGGGGCCACAGCCACAGTTCCGGTTGCAGGGCAACAGAAGCCACTTGCCTTCTAAACTCACCTCTAAAGAAACTAAAACTTCCTTCCCTTGCTCCCAAACCTCGTCCTTGTTTAGCCAAACCTGTATGTCCTGCCTGCAGGAAGAAACAGGACCACTGTCTTTCTGTATATCAGAAATCTCACACTTGATTATGCATTTAAGTCTGTAGCTCTGTGTTTCTACTACTGTAGAATAAAGCAGCATTGCTTAGGGCCAGAGGAGGTGCAGAGAGAACTGTGTGGTGGTTCAGGCTCAGGGACATCCCTGTGACCTGGGTTGATCAGGGAAGGCCCAAAGCAGAAGGTAAACTTGAACTGTACCTTGGAGAGGGGGAGGAATCAGAGAACAAGGAGAAGGAAGGACAGAACTTTGACCAGGGAGTTTAACACAGAGCCCTCTCATGCACAGAGCTCTTTAGAGCTTACAAAGTATGTTCACATACGTCATCTCATTTCATCCTCATTGGGCTGTAGGATCCCAGAGGTACCGTTTCATTTGAGAGGCAATATAGCATAGTAATTAAGAGTGCAGTTTTTCAATTTCTGGTTAATGTGGCAGATGGAATGAATGCATTTATATCTGTTCCCTCACAAACCCTACAAAAATGAAAGTACAACAATATAAAGGAGCCAATGGTGGACCACAGATGTCAATATATTTTTGGAAGATGGCAAGGGGATAGAGGATTTGGCAGAGCTGAGATAGCTGCATACCAAGTACTATACCAAAGGATGCCAAAGAGAAGTCAGCCAACTGGAGACCCAGGACCAGAGAATGATTATTGGAGGCACCAGTTACTGCAGAAGGTGGGAGTAAGGGATGGGCAAAGAACAAGACAATAAGAGCCAGGGCCCTTCATATTGCACACAGACAGCTAACTACATCTTCCATAACTTGGCAAGGACTGGAGGTTGTATTCCGTTTAAAAAGCAAGCCATACTGGGTACAGTGGCACGTGCCTGTAGTCCCAGTTACGTGGGAGGCTGAGGCAAGAGGATCACTGAGCCTACAAGTCTAAGACCGCAGTGAGCTATGATTGCACCTGTGAATAACCACTGCACTCCAGCCTGAGCAACATGGCAAAACCCCCTCTCTAAAGTGAGGGAAAAAAAGTAAAGTAGGAATGCTCCATTCTAGGAATACAGGGCACGGTGGAAAGCAGGAGAAAGATGTAATGAAAAGGTGGGGGGGATTCTGAACAAAGAGACTCTAGGACTCAAGAGGCATGGGTTTTAGAATATTTGTGCATACCCTCTCAGATGGAAACTAGTGGAATTTTCACTGGAGAAAAACCTAGGAGAGAAAAGACTTTTTGATACTAAGAAATGGAGATCCGAGAAAGTGGAGAGAAGAGACTATCAAAAAAATAATAGAGGAAAAAAAATTCAGAGATAAAAGACATGATTTACTGAACAGAAAGCCCTACCCAAGGTGTGACAAATACAATAAATAAAAATAGGCCTAAACCAGGTCTCATTTGCATACTTTTAGACAGGCAAGGGTGTGGATAAAATATTAAAGCTTTCCTTAGAGAAAAGTCAGGATGCACACAAAAGATAATGTGAAAGTGGGAATGGCAGAGGACTTAACAGCCACACCAGAGCAATGCTGCAGAATTCTAAAGAAGTTCTGTATCATCCAAGTCACAAACTAGTTGTAAACATAGAATAAAGAATTTTCAGGCCAGACACGATGCCTCATGTCTGTAATTCTAGCACTCTGGGAGGATGAGGCACGTGGATAGCTTGAGCTCAGGAGTTCAAGAGCAGCCTGAGCAAGAGTGAGACCCTGTCTCTACTAAAGATAGAAAAAAAACAGCTGGGTATTGTGGTGCATGCCTGTCATCCCAGCGACTTGGGAGGCTGAGGCAAGAGAATCATTTGAGCCCAAGAGTTTGAGGTTGCTGTGAGCTGTGATGCCGCAGCACTCTACCCAGGGGGACAACTTGAGGCTCTGTCTCAAAAAAAAAAAAGAATATTAAATGATTATCTTCCAGAAAACTAAGAACAAGTATTTTAAACATATTATTTAGGATGTTCAAGGGTAAATACCAGTAGTGAAAATGGTTTTAAGTGGGTTGCCTTAAATAAAGAGACTTGAGTAGGGTTTGGACTAATGTTTTTGGTAATAAGACATAGTGTGAGTTGACTATTTAAGACAATGTACATGTATTTATTTGCTTAAATACAAAACGTAGCCTATGATTCAGGTTTCCTGAGGATTAGATGTAAGAGTAGAATGTAGGCACTAAATGTGGATTCCAATAGCGCAGGGAATTTTGTCTGCCTGCTGCCTGCTAGATCCCTGAAGCCCAATGCCATAGTCACTCAAACAGTGAACATTCAGTAAGTGCTGTCTATTATTATTCTTTGTACTTGTATTCATGACACGTCTCTCTGCTAGAACATCAGCGTGGCTTCCCATCATGCATATGCACACATGTACATACATGTACACACATATGCAAATAAGCCTCAGGACACATTCCCTGAGCACTTTCTTAATGCATCAAGAATGATTCTGCATTATCACCCCATTTTGCCAATGAAATAGTGTCATATAACCCACAAATGGAATAACCAATATTTTCAATCTGGGCCTTCAGATTCCAAATCTGGTGTTCTTCCTTCAATATTCAACAGCTGAAGATTTGTAGAAGGAGAGAGCTGAGAAATCACCTAGATATAATGTGAATGACAAGTGGACCTATTTGACTGGGTAACAAGAGGATTTGTGCAGGGGAGAAGTGGGTGATAACTCTGGAGATAAGAATGCTTATCAGATGGTAGAGGAGGGCCTTGAATTGAAGCAAAGGGGGCCTGTAAATTATTTAAAAGCAGTGGGTAGTCATTGGAAATCTTCAGGAAAAAAGAGGCATTTAGGGGAAGTTTCCTTTGGCAGCAGTGTGCAGGGCATACTGGAGTGGGAAGCTAGGGTATGATCTTAGGAGGCGGTCGTAATAAAATGATGATATTCTAAACTGGTGCAATGGAGGTATTGGCAAGAAGGATGAAAAATTGGTAAAACTGATAACTTCCTAGTCATACTGACCAGGAAAGAGATACAAATTAACAATAGCAAGAAGCAGAGAGGGTGGCCAGGTGTGGTGGCTCATGCCTGTAATCCTAGCGCGCTAGGTGTCTGAGACAGGTGGATTGCTGGAGGTCAGGAGTTCAAGATCAATCTGAGAAAGAGTGAAATCCTGTCTCTTAAAAAACAAACAAACAACACACCCCTATTATGAAACTAATTTATACCTTTTATATGAAAGCTATAACCAAATAGCCTAAGAATGTGGGGAGAGGGGAGGGAGAAGGTAGGGAATGGGTGGGGGGAGGGGTATTGAAGGGACCATTTCTGAGGTTTATCTTACAGGGGTACAAGTGAATCTCTCTAAGAGTGGAATGAGAACGTTTTAAAACAATAACTGAGAAAATGACATGAAGGCTGTGTTCATCAGTTTGATGGAAGTATTTTGGATTGCACGTGAAAACCCCACACTGTACCCTAGAAGTGCATTAACGTACATAGTTACCATTCAATAATAATAAAAAAAAAAACCAAACAAACAAACAAAAAACTAGCTGGCTCCCAGCTACTCAGGAGGCTGAGACAAGAGGATCACTTGAGCCCAAGAGTTGGAGGTTGCTGTGAGCTATGATGCCACAGCACTCTACTGAGAGCAAAGTAATGAGACTCTGCCAAAAAAAAAAAAAAAGACAGAAAGAAATAAAGAACCAGAGAGGAGTTATCAGGGTTTATAAATACAGAACTACAAAAATTAAAAGGATACCACAAATAACTTATTGCAAATATATTTGAAGACTTAGATGAAAACATACTTTTCTTGCATCATCCAAGCTCACTCAGAAAGAAACAGATAACTTTTTTTTTTTTTGCAGTTTTTGGCCAAGGCTGAGTTTGAACCCACCATCTCTGGCACATGGGACCAGTGCCCTACCCTTTTGAGCCACAGGCACTGCCCAGAAATAGATAACTTGAATAGTTAAAGAAACAATTTTGTTTTAAGGTAAAGAGGATGTGCCTATGATTTCACACTGCTTATTGCAAGAAGTCTTGACATTCTTTGCCTCTGTAGGTCTCATCTTGGTCATCCAGCTCATCCAAAGACTAGCTTAGGTTAATTTGAAGTAGGTTTCCATTTCTTGTAACAAGAAGAGTTTTGAATAATCTGGTTTCTGAAAGATTGCCCTTCTAGGCTCGGCGCCTGTGGCTCAATCGGCTAAGGCGCCAGCCACATACACCTAAGGTGGCGGGTTCGAATCCCCAGCCTGGGCCCGCCAAACAACAATGATGGCTGTAACCAAAAAATGGCCGGGCGTTGTGGCTGGCGCCTGTGATCCCAGCTACTTGGGAGGCGGAGGCAGGAGACTGGCTTGAGCCCAGGAGTTGGAGGTTGCTATGAGCTGTGATGCCATGGCACTCTACCCAGGGGGATAGCTGGAGGCTCCATCTCAAAAAAAAAAAAAAAAAGATTGCCCTTCTAGGCTGGCGCAGCC
>CAUYQV010184078.1:0-39603 GCA_963574575.1 Galagoides demidoff
ATGTTTCCTTTGTATTTAATTATTTAAATATATCAGTAAGGACTCATAAATATCTATTATATTTGTGGATTCTTTTTTTTTTTTTTTTTTTTGAGACGAAGCCTCAGGCTATCCCCCTGGGTAGAGTGCCATGGCAACACAGCTCATAGCAACCTCCAACTCCTAGGCTCAAGCGAGTCTCCTGCCTCCGCCTCCCAAGTAGCTGGGACCACAGGTGCCCGCCACAACGCCCGGCCATTTTTTGGTTGCAGCCATCATTGTTGTTTGGCGGGCCGGGCTGGGGATTCGAACCTGCCACCTTAGGTGTACATGGCTGGCGCCTTAGCTGATTGAGCCACAGGCACCGAGCCTATATGTGGATTCTAATCAAACATTATTTGTTGCTCAAATTATTCCAGATTTAGTCTCTGAGAGCCCTTTCAGTTGTCTTGTGTGTTCCTTCAACACACTCCAAACATACTTCATTATTTCCTTTTTCCTTTCTCTCTCTTTCTTTCTTTCTTTTCTTTTCTTTCTTTTATTTCTTTCTTCTTTCTCTCTCTTCCTTCCTTCCTTCTTTCCTTCCTTCCTTTCTTTTCTTTTTCTTTCTACTTTATTTTATTTATTTATTCATGATTCATTATTTTCTGGCACTTCAAAATGATCAAGGGTCAGAACTCCTGCAACATAGTTCCCAATTCCCAAATTTGGCCAAAGAGCCCTAGTTCCTTTTAATGGACTACGGCTTTTATTAGAATCCAAATTATGGGTGTTATGTGTGTTTATTGCTACTGGTGTGTCATTGTATCAGGTAATTTCAGCTGACAGAAAAAGGAAAATGTTAAGTATATTTAAGCCCGTAGATGAATCCATTTTTATAAACGGGTCTATGTTTAACCATATTTATGTATATTAAACTAAACATGAATTCGTAAGGATGTCTTCAATTTAATGCAGCAACATAGATAATTTTAGCCTTCTTTGCTGCTTATCGCTAAACTCACACTCCAACAGTGAGAAAATTGGCTCTTAGTATACATTTATATAACGTTTCAATTCTTTTTTTTTTCTTTTTTTGAGACAGAACATCAAGTTATCCCCCTGGGTAGAGGGCTATGGCATCACAGCTCACAGAAAACTCCAACTTCTGGGCTCAAGTGATTCTCCTGCCTCTGCCTCCCAAGTAGCTGGGACTACAGGCACCTGCTACAATGCCCGGCTATTTTTTGGTTGCAGCTGTCATTGTTGTTTGGCAGGCTGGGCTGGATTCCAACCCACCAGCTCAGATGTATGCGACTGGCACCTCAGCTGCTAGAGCCACAGGCACTGAGCCACGTTTCAATTCTTCCATGCCAGTATAACAGGAGGAAAATTGTTAACCCATACCTCAATGGTATATTATCTTATCAACCAGAGTACAGTGCTTATGGACAGTTTCCTTTACCCTTAATTTTATAAATTGAATTTATTCCCAGAGTTACTTAGTTTAGCAAGCTTTCCAGTGATATTCTTTCATATATTTACAATATAGGCAGATCATTCTGTCTTATTATATATTTTATTCTGGGATTCTAATCATCTTTGTATGCTTTGCTTTTTTCCTTCATGCATTGAAGTCTACTTTCTATACTGCAAAGTTCTATGGATTTTGGCAAGTGCATAAAGTCTTAAACATATCACAATCTCACTATTCAATATAATAGTTTGACTTCCCTAAGACATTCCCTGGGCTTCTCTATGCAAGTCTCCTTTCCCTTCCTAAAAATCCCTGGCAAATTCCAGGGGCGTTTTCTACCACGGCTAGTTTTACCTTTCCAGAATTTCATATAATTGCAATCATACAGTACGTAAATTTTCAATTAGCATCTTTTACTGAAAATATGTATTTAAGCTTTGGACATGTTTCCAATCATAATATAGATATGAAATTGTGATAATAAATTCAACTGGCACCATCTACTTTACACCTGGGAGCATGCAAAAGAACAAACTAAATATGAATGTTTCATTCAGAATTACAATATTGGGTTATGTTCTTACTTATTTTAACAATGTATTCTGATGTAATATTATAATGGTTTTGGAAGATGTAATATTTGAATATGCAACGTTAAAATGTCAGCCATATGTGAATATCTATTTTTGCTTAAACTAGTACAGTGAATATGAAGGCATATATTATTTGAATCATTAGCTGTAAACATGTCGTCTACTCATCCATAATATATACACTGTGGTTAATAGATTGAAAAAGATACTACTGTGATTAACTTCCATCCATTTTGAATAGTAGAATAAGCAGACACAGATTTAGTAGTTTTATTTTTATATTTGCACATTTGTGTGATAATGTTGTCTATAACTAAACACACTATAAAGTGAAAAGTGTCTGTCACTCTGGAATGTAAACTGCTGTCCATTCAATAAAACATTCAAAGAGAGTACAGTGTTTTCTTTAAAACTATATATTTAGGATTATAGCTAGCATTAAATGACAAGATGAAAAACATCCACAAAATTAAACTACATTACTAACATATAACTAAATTCAACAATTTCTGCTAAGTTACTGTTTATCACTGAAACTAACATACATATAATACTTTTAAAAATAAATTTTACAGATTTGGCACCCATAGCACAGTGGTTATGGTGCCAACCACGTACATGGAGGCTGGTAGGTTCGAACCCAGCCTGGGCCAGTAAAAGCAACAATACAACGACGACGACGACGACGACAACAACAACAACAACAACAAAATAACCAGGCATAGTGGTGGGCACCTGTAGTCCCAGCTACTTGGGAGGCTGAGACAAGAGAATTGCTTAAGCTCAAGATTTGCAGGTTGCTGTGAGCTGTGACACCACAGTACCGTACCCAGGGTGACATAGTGAGACTCTGTATCAAAAAAAAAAGAATAAATGTAAGAAAAATTGATTATTTAATTAATTAATTTCACAATGTCCCCTAAATTGGAAACATTGTTTTCATGAGATCTTCTAGCTATATTTCTCTTTCAAAGGACAAAAAAAAGCCTTTAACCATTTAAACTATAGGTCCCCAATAGTGTTATACTATTAACATTTTATGCACCTTTAAATGTAGACTTGTCATGGGAGCAATTTACACTGGAAGGTATAAATCTACATATAAAGAACACACTTTACATTTAAAACCTATATATTAAATCTTTTTGAATACATTATAAAAGCATGATTTTTTTTTTCTCTCAAAAGATAGAGATAAATTAGAATTTAATAGAGGGAAAAGATACCATTTTCACGGTTAATGCAAGAACTCAATGTATTATAATATAAGGTGAATAAATAGCAATATTTTTCTTCTATTTAGTGATTAATAAGGAGATTCTAATAGGACAACCTAAATTCTGACAGCTAAGGTCATGGACTCATCCTACAAAAAGTGCTACATGCTACATACCCCATGTTGAATATCACTATGATCACTATAGAGTACTCCCTTTGGGAAACTATGCAGGGATACCAGAGTCTAGTTCACCCTTCAAAGGAATCTGGGAACTCTTTTTCTGGAATGACCATCAGAGCTGTCATTGTATTACCTTTGATGTCCCGAATGTTCAAGCTCTGACATTCTTCCAAAGGTACGGTCCATTATGGTGAATCAAGTAATGTTTAAAGTCAATGTGCTGGGTGGTGCCTGTGGCTCAAAGGAGTAGGGTGCTGGCTCCATATACCGGAGGTGGTGTGTTCAAACCCGGCCCTGGCCAAAATAATAATAATAATAAATACTGCAAATAAATAAATAAAATAAAAATAAAGGCAATGTGCTATTCTTCATTATTTTAAGCTCTGGACCATCTCATCATTTAGCGTATTGGGATGTGATTTGTCTAATGATTCTTAAACAGTACATTTATAGCATATGCCAATATTTGTGTTGTTAGGTTGTTATTAGCTATGGATCATAACAGTATTTTTATATACTTCCCAGGATTTGTTTGTTTTCCATTTCTTGTCATAATACAATTGGAGGTCTGACAATTAAGTTTGCAAACTTGTCACCATGCACTTAAGTTGGTACCACTATACAAACAACCCAGTAAGATTTTATAACCTTCTATATCAGTGTCTCCCCATTGGGTTTACATGGGTGTGTGGTGGTGTCTTTCTGAGTGGAAGTTGTTATTGTTGTTGCATGATTGGTGTGCCTTCACAAGAATGTCAGAGCTTGAATTGGAGTACTCAACAAACATTCATGAGTTTCTTATTAAAATGTAGCAAGAATAGAAGTGTAATCAAGGATATGTTAGTCCAAATTTATGAAGATAATGCCATGAAGAAAATGACAGTGTACATGTGGATTTTTTACTGGTTTCTATTTGGGACCTGCCTCAGGTGTCTGCCTACAATATTGTAGCTCCTTTATGCTACATTAAATTGTAATTCACCGTCTCCATCTAGTATCTGTCTATAGACTGGAATTCAACAAGACACCAGGACTGGAGATGAAAATAGTTTTCATCTTTTTTATTAGGTAAAATTCTGAGGGGGGTGCCTGTTAATAAAAAGGAATAAGCTGTAGGAGAAAAGCAGAGAATAGTACCGTCAAAGTGAGGAGGAAACAATTGCTCCATCTCTAGTCTCTGCTTCATAAGGTATAACCATGTTGAAAATGTTCTCACAGTACCCCTAAGTCTTAAGCAGGTAAAGTAAGTGGAGAGAACATTCATAGAAATGTTAAAAGTCTAAGATTTTGTTACTACTGCATAGGCATTCAGGAGAGCAGAGAGGAAGTGTTTCCACAGTGACATGGGCACGTGATTGGCTCACAGGGTTGTGTGAACAGAGGAAACTTCACAATAAAGTATGACAGGTGCATCTTGTGCCTCTTGTAATGATTAGATATAGACAGGAATGGCTAGCATTTTGGACTAACATTTTTTTTTTTTTTTTTGCAGTTTTTGGCCAGGGATGTGTTTGAACCCGCCACCTCCAGCATACGGGGCTGATGCCTTACCCTTTTGAGCCGCAGGTGCCGCCCTAGAATAACTTTTGATAATCACTGTGTGGAAAAGTTCTGAGTTTTCTGTAGAACAGTAAGACTCTAGAGGGTGTATGTTTTATCACTTAGAGATAAGTAGGGCTTCTTTTTAATCAAATCATTAACAGTGACAGGATCCTTTCAGGGCTTGGTATGCAATCCACATTGTCTCCACAGAGGGCAGTGTGGAGGTCAACAAAGGAGAGGTAGAACCAGTCTCTGCGTTGACTTTTATCAAATACTTGGTGGTCAAGTTATACTCTACAGGGATGCATTTCTACAAAAGACTGAGCTCTGAAGGTCTATTGCAATATCAACATTGTTTTACAATTTTCTCAATATTTTATACTATTTTCTTAGGAAAATCCCTAAGAATATTCAATTAAAAACTTCAATATGCTGATTTCAGGAAGGTGATTGCCTAAAGAGAGGAATATGGCATTCTCCAGTTGTTTCTTACTCCAGCCTTCTACATGACATTCCATTATTTTTTCTTGAGGACCTAATGACTAATCGGCAATCTACTCTCACATTATAACTTTAAGTAAACATCATCTGAAGCTATGTTTCTCTTTATTACTCCTTTACTTCTTTGATTTTTTAAATAGAATATGACATTAATGTATATTTTCTTGTGTATGTAACATTTATTTTAAAATAATATTTATATTATTATGTTCTCAGGTAGTATTTAAGAACCAAGATTTTGGGGAATGTGAATTGTATGTATATTGAACTTCTTGAGTAATTCTGGGCCTGAAAAACACAATTTTTTTTTTTTTGCGACATATGTGATTTTCAGAAGTAAGTTAAAATCTGCATCGTATGTTTCCTGAAAGTGCACCGCGTTCCACTTACATAGTGATTTAGGAAGCAAAAAAAAAAAAAAAAGGAAATTAACTTCAAGGACAGGATGATAAAGCTAAAGCCAAAACAAATTGAGCCAGTATATCTAAATCAATAATGTTATCAATGCTATTATGATTTTATGTAAATTAAGATATTAGGCTCAAGTTAAGTTTAATCTAAGGTATGTGAACTATGAACATACTATTAACTGACCTATCCACTTTTCACATTTCATAAATCATCTCCAGATTGCCTAAACACAGCTGAGAAAGTTAAATTACAAATGTGGAATACTGCATCTGACAATGATGTGTTGTATTGGTGTGTGTTTAAATAAAGACAACTGAAATTATGTTGTAAAAATTGAAAGAAACACTAAGTCACTGCACAATCTTCATACTTATAACTTCTCTGATTAAAATAATAAAAATTGTTGACAACACATGTTTATTACCCATGGTGAAAATTTTACTGAAAATCCGTTCCAACAAATCCAGATTCAGAAAATATTCTTGTTACAATTTATTGTGATATTCACATTTTTTTCTCCACTTACAGACAACAGACTTATATACTTCAAGTTCTCTATTACAGAACTTTTTCTTCAGACCAACACTAAAATTGCTTTTTGAATAAGTAATAATAACATATGGCAAAAATCCAGGATTTTTGCCATATGTTACTAATTAAAAAATATTTTTTAAGTACGAAAATTTTATTTCTATCAGCAGTATGTTCATATCCTATGTTTTGGAATATGTAATTTAGAAAAAAATGTACAAAATATGTGGCTTCAGTAGCTATCTTTTCACATTTTTCACATTCACTACTATTTTGCATTCTGTAGATAATTCTAGACCTGCTTCAATAGCAGAGTTTTTGGATTTACATTTTCTTTAATACATAGGCAAAAAGGCAACTACTTTTGATGAACACGTTTCCACAAGATGCAGTCTATCTCTTAGAGGATCTATTGCCATGGTATGTCATTGGTAACTAGATTAAAAATATATATATACTACATATCAATGTTTAAAAACAATTCTGCTTTGACTTGATTCCTCTGCTCACAAAGATTAAAAGTATTTCAGTAAGAAGCCAAGTTTTTAGAATGCACTAAAGTAAATGCAAGTGGAAAAAATGTTGCTGCTACTTTAAGCAAGTATTTTAACTCTTCCATAGCACAATTTCTTTTCTTTCTTTCTTTTTTTTTTTTTTCTTTTTTGAGACAGAGTCTCATTTTCTTCCCCCTGGCAGAATGCTGTGGTGTCATAGCTTACAGCAACCTCAAACTCACGGGCTTAAGAGATCTTCTTGCCTCATCCTACCAAGTAGCTTGGGACTGCAGGGCACTCACCACAACTCCCAGCTATTTTTTTAGAGATGTGGTCTCACACTTGCTCAAGCTGGTCTTGAACTGCTGAGCTCAAGATATCCACCACCTTAGCCTTCCAAAGTACTAAGATTACAGGCATGAGATATCACACCCAGCCATGTTTTGTCATCCTAGTAAGTATTCAATGTTTAGAAATATTTCAAATCATTAATAGCTATAGATGAAAAAAAGACAGATAATTTTGTAATTCCAAACTGTCCATAAAAATATATATGAAAAATTTAATTTAGTCATAGTAGATATGTTTTTTTGTTACAATTAAAATACAGAGTCTTTAGGAAATAAAATAATCAGCAAAATAAATAATAACAAAGTGAAGTGACTTATGCAAAGTGATACTTATTAGAAACAAGAATAGATTTTAATAAATAATGTGATAACCTTATTGATACAATTTAATTCGATAGGCTTGACCATAACTAAAATTTGTTTAAGTTGTTATGTAACCTAATAATAAAAATGGGAACATTATACAATTATTATTAGAAAAATATCCATGGAGAATTTGACTTGAAGGTTGATGAAATTATTCGATATAATGCACAAAAGATTCAAGGTATGTTGTTTCCATTAGTGATACTTTTCTCTTTCTGAAATTGCTAATCATACATCTCTAGAACAGACCTGATTAGTGAGGGTGCCTACTTAAATCACCTACTTAAATCACCTACTTAAATGTTACCTACTTAAATCACCACAGTATCTCTAACTCAAAATAAATAATAGCTTTGGGCAACAATAAAATGTGATTAATAACCTTTTTCATTTGAACACTGTAAGCAAGAGGTAGAATCACTCATGGAAAATTGTGATTGGTCCAATGAATAAGTGGTAATTGCTTCACATTAAATAAACAAAAGGCATTATCATATATTAATGCATTCACATTTTATTACGGTTTAGACAGATATTCTAATCAACAGTGACAACAATTGAATAGATTGGTTGCACCCAAAGGTGCTGTTTATTAATTTATCTTAACAAATAATGATGTTGTGTCAAGATAAATTATGTTTCTTCATATGTTGCTGGGTTTTGTATTGAAACTTGAGTCAAGCAGAATTTGTTAAATTATTTTAAATCAACAATTTTACTGGAATTTCAAGGGAATGTGGTTTGGGGGATTTTTAATGACTTTTCTAAATAATAATGAAGGATGGTCTCTGAGCTGTTTGTCAAGCTGTCAGAGGTTTATCATGAATCTTCTACTCACCTTTTCTTTCTTATATGTAAACCAGGAGTGACAATCTAGCCAGTTTAACTCAATGTTGGTGAATATATAAAATCTGATAAGGAGGGAGAATATTTGTAACTTTCAAAAAGTCATTCTATTAACAATATGATGATACAGGCAGTGTAATTAAAAAAGAAGTATTTTGAAAGTGTAAGCAAAAAAAATGTTTTGTGTCAATTCTATTATACACAAACTATTACAGACAACCAGGAATTATTCAGACAGATGTCCTCCAAATTTGCCTTTGTTCTTTAGTCACAAGCTGCTCACAATTATGTCTTTCGCATTTTTCATATGACCAACCTTATTTATCTTTCATGGTTCAGCTACCATTTTCTTAAGCAAGTCTTTCCTTATACTATTTTCTTTTTATCCTCTCTATGTCACTCTATTTTAGCTTCTGTAATATTAGAACATAATTTTCTGTACCTGTGTGCATCTTTCACATGGTGCAAAGTTAAAGGAAAATGTCAAATGAAATATATATACACATACTTGATACACATATCATTTTACTGTATATTTGTATGTGAAAAATTACATTATTAAATAGATATTATGAATATAATAAAATTCCCTTTTGAATATATACTCAAGCACTATCTGTAAATATATACACAACATCTGCACACTGTAAACCAAGGTTGATTCTCTTTCTTGCTATCTGTTCCTCATTCTTCCCATTTATATCATTATATATGCAGATAGACTGATAAATATGAATTTTAATTATGTATGTGCTACTAGAGAGGAAATAGCATAACCTAATTTTCCAGGAAAATAGTTCCCTTTCTCTTGGAGATTTGTTAAACTATTGGAAACAGTGATTCAGCCTGTTATAACATGTTTGTGATGTTACAATCATTAGAATCAAATGAGTAAAACAAGATTAGTACTAATGCATATATACATATTTATACTTAGTAGAGGATTCAATTATGTAGTCTTATTCAATAATTTATTTATTGCATGCATTCACCAGATGTTCACATAACATCTGGTATTCTTCAGGCATTTGACTAGGAATGGACATCATGCTTGCAAAGCACAGTTATTGATTCTTATCACATTAAAAGGAAACCCTGAGAACAGGACAGTCTCCTGGCAAGCCTAGAGATGTTTTGTGATCTAGGGGCAATACCTCAAGTACTCAGTATTCTGGAATGAGATAAGATCAGTGACTCCCTAGTAAGCATGTGTTAAACATTGATGCTTAGTATTTCTTCATGGGAGTTGTGGGGAAAGAATATGTGAGGAAAAAGCACATGGCAGTCCTTACGCATGCAGCCCTCCTATGTGATTACCTTAACTCTCCACACCTGTTGTGTATAAGCTTAATAAATAGCCATTGAGGAGGGGGTTCAGGGCTACCGTACACTTAAGGTTAGTCTGCCTTCCACAAGCTTGTACTTCTAATCCATGTCATGCCTGGTTCCTTCATGCGGAGGCTGAGACCAGAGTATTAGGGGTCGCGACAACTAGGCATTTCACTTGAACTTGTGAACACAGGAGTTATAGTATCTGCTCTTGTGTAGCGTCAAATCAAGAGAGATTCAAAGTTGATGAACAACTAAATACAATTAATTTAATGTTCTTGTTTCAAAGATCTGATATCAAGAATTAAAATAGGGTTATAAAACTTACCCATTTAAAGCAGCAATATGTACATCTACTTGATGTTGAAAAGAAGTAGGTGTACAAATATTGACCCACCCCCAAGTAAATGGATGACATAGACAAAGACTCAGTGTAAATAATTCTTAATGAATGTAAAAACGAAAAGATAAATAATTTCGGGAAAAAGGATGTATTAAATCATGGTGGGAGGAATAACAGGCTTAGGGAGCTGGAAAAGTGGAAGATTGTGAGGGTTTTATAAATTAGAGTGAAATATTGGGATTTGATTCTATTTTCCATGAAAAAAATACAAATAATTAGACCTGTTTTATATTTTTCAAGGCTTCATTTTGTGGCTTCATGGAGGAGAGATTGCATTGACTAAGGAACAGAACTGCAGGTATCAGTGGAAACAGGGCTGTGATCCAGATAGGAGATTCGTCTATGCAGCATTAATGTTTTTGCAATTGCTGTATGGTGAGAGAGGTGAAATACCAAAGAAAGCAATGATATGGATCGCTTTCAGAAATTACAAAATTATAATCAGGAAATAGTTCTTTGTGTATAAAACTATTCTTAAGTTAAAATACACAATTATCTATGGACCATTTACCTTATGACTAAATATCCTTGAATTTAACTGTTTCCAAAGAGTACATCTCTTGTACAACAATGCAAATATGAAAACATATATGGATAATTAATTTGTTTTGTAACTTGAGATAAAAATAAACATCTGTACTATTAAATTTTAAAGTTAATTACTCACAAACTAGAAAATAGAAAAGTCTTACAACTCATATGTAAGTGCAATACAAATAATTCACACCATTTTTATTTATATGAGTTTATTGGGTTATGACTTAGCATATACCCTTCTGTATTTGGCTTGTGTCTGCTCTGCTGATGAATAATTTCAGGTAAGCATTACCTCTTAGGATAGATTAAAAGGACAGTGCTTATTGAATTTAAAAATATATCAAAGCTCTTATATGCCCTTCACCCAGCTTCCCCTAATATTAACATCTTATGTAACGATAGTACAATTAAAACTAAGTTAATTTTGGTAGAATATTATTAGTTATACTACAGATTTTTAGACTTTATTTAGATTTCACCAGTTTTTCTGTCAATACTCTTTTTTTCTTCTAGGATTCAGTTCGGATCCCTCGTTGCAGTAAGTATCTATTTCTTCTTAATCTCAGCCAATCTATAGTAAATCTTAAGTCTTTCTTTGTCTTCCACAATTTTGACACATTCTAAACATCATTAATCAATTACTTGGTAGAATCTTCCCCAATTTGTGATTGTCTGATATTTTCTCATGCTTATACTAAGGTTGCATAGTTAGGGAAAGAATACTACAGAGGTGACATGGCCTTCTCAGTCCATTGTGGTTGGGAGTTTGCGATGTTGACATTATACTGACGAGGCAGGAGAAGGAAGAGAAAGATGCTAACTTTGAAAAATAGTGTTTGATTGTATTCCCACATCCTCTTTTAATAATAAATTATATCTGCAGAACAAATTAATGGATCTTGATACATAGCAGTTCATTATCATGGTTTTAATCAAATGATGACTTTAATTGTCTGTCACTTCTATTTCAGATATGTTCTCTTAAGATAAAAAAGTAAGTAAAATCTTTGGTACAGTTTCTGATTTCATGTTAGAAAAACTCTTCTCAGAAATCATTAAAATTGAAAGCTGTTATATTTATGAGGCAGAAACAACAGCACTCTAACTATAATGTCTTACCATGGTGTTAAATCTAATTTTGAATTATGAACAACCATTAAGTCTTGAAGAAACTTTTAGGCCATTAAAATGAGCAGTTATTGCTTGCTAAAATTTACTGAAATTTGAAGATAACATATATCTGTGCAAAAGATCTATTTCTTTCTGGTTATATCTAGGGAGATGGTGTGATTCCAGGTATTGGTCCATTTCTTCCAAGTTGTCAAATTTCTGAGCATAGAGTTTCTTATACTAGTCAGGGAAAATCACTTCTATCTCTGTGATATCTGTTGTTATTTCTCCTTTTCCATTTCTGATTGAGGTTATTAGATTTTACTTTCTGTTTCTAGTTAATGTGGCCAAAGACTTCTTTTCAAAGAACCAATTTTGTTTCATTAATTTTCTGAATGATTCTTTTGTTTTCAATTTAATTTATAAATGATTTAATTTTGATTATTTTTTTCTTTTGCTAGGTTTGGGATTGGATTGCTCTTCCTTTTCCATTTTCTTGAGATGATATATTAGATTGCTGATGTGCTCTCTTTCTGTTTTTTGAATGTAGATATCTAATGCAATAAATTTCCCTCCTAGGAATGCTTTTGCAATATGGCACAAGTTTGGGCAGCTTGTAGATTCATTGTTGTGTTTGAGGAATTTAATGATTTCCTTCTTTATCTCTTCCTTGACCCTACTGTCATTCATCATAAGATTATTTTGTTTCCATGCCTTTATGTGGAGGTCAAAATTTTTGTTGAAGTTGAGTTCTACCGTTATTGCCTTGTGGTCTGAAAAGACACAAGGTTTAATTTTAATTCTTTTAATTTTGTTCCATGGGGTGATGAGAAGAACATATATTCCTTGGGTTGAGGATGTGTTCTTTATGTCTATTAAGCCCACTTGTTCCAGGGTCAAGTTTAGGTCCCTTGTATCTTTGTTCAGCTTCTGTTTAGAGGATCTGTTCTGTTCTAGTTCTGTCAGAAGGGTATTTAAATCTCAAATATTATGGTGTTATGGTATATAATATCGCTCAGACCAATCAAGGTCTGTCTAATAAATACAGGAGAATTTAGTTGGGTGCATAAATATTTAGAATTGAAATATCTTTTTGTTGTATTATTTCCTTGACCAATATGAGGTAACCCATAATTACACTTCAATGGTACCTCAAAGGACAGACCTGAAATATCTATCAATAATTCTTTGATAGAATTATGAAACACTTAGATTAAAAAAGGTGAATTAATGAAAGATTTGGGAAAACGTATTTAGTGGATCTCTTAATTTGTGACCAGATGATAAGAATGTTTGTGTCTCATGTAAAGATAACTATCAGAAGCTCTCAATGCAGAGAAAATCTGTGATAAGAAAATTTGCAAGATTATTTATTTTGTGTGGGGGGTCAGAATTTTTCCATATGTTACATAAAGAAGAGATTCTGATTATAGGGCTGAAGACTATGCAGAGTCTCAACAATAACTCTCCCCTCACTTAACACTGACTTTGTTACTGACACTGGTCATTGACCAGTACTGTAAACCTGAGAACTATTTATCCACTTACCCAAAGATGATTATATCTGAGTTATTCCATCATGAAGAGGACATAAGTTTGTTTTCAACAAGATTGACAATTGCTCTGGATTTGACTGTCTGTCATGTAATTATAGAATTTCTACCCTTATATCTGTTGCATGTCATACATGCTGCTTTGGCAGGCCGCCAAAACCACTCTAGACAAGCTCAATTTTCAACAATTAAAGAAAAAAAAGCAAGTAATTTTCCCTGTATTTCATGAGTCCCATACAATTTGAATTTATTAAAATATTTTGTTTTTCTTAGTATTAACTCCAGAATGATTCATGTGGCCTACAAGGACCTACCTTTATCAGGCTTCTACTTTTCTCAATTCTCAGTGGTCCAGCTATACTGATATTTTATTTTGTTTATATTTGTTTTGTTTTATTTTAGTCTTTCAAGTGTCTTGTCCACTCTCACAGTATCAGGGCCCTTATATGAGATGCTTGTGCACCTGCAGGTCTGCCCACTCCTCTTTCATTTCTCACCTAGCATATCTCAAATCATCATTTAGATGTCAGAGTGAATGACGTTAACACAAAGAAACCTCCTCTTGTTTCACAGACTACACCAGGGCTCCTTTTTACTGCTCTCACAGGTTTCTGTACTTTTTCATGTTACTGATCACAATGCAATTAATTGTATAATAATGCTTTCTTGTCTCTTCCTTTTGAGAATAACTCCTATAAGACATGGTTCATTTTTAGCTTATGCATTTCTGGCCCTGGAATTTTCCTCATCTAGCACTGTGTTTATATATTAATTAGAACTTAAAAATACTTGATGAATGAATAAAGAAGTAAATGAGTGAATTTGTTTTTATTTTATTTTATTTTATTTATTTTTTTTGTAGAGACAGAGTCTCACTATTCTGCCCTTGGTAGAGTGCCATGGAATGACATGGCTCACCCCAACCTCTAGCTCTTGGGCTGAGGCAATTCTCTCAGCTCAGCCTCCCGAGTAGCTGGGACTACAGGCACCAGCCACAATGCCCAGCTATTTTTTTGTTGCAGTTCAGCCAGGGCTGGGTTTTAACCAGCCACCCTTGGTATATGGGGCTGGCATCCTACCCACTGAGCCACAGGCACCACCCAGTGAATTTAGTTTTTACAAGTTAATATTTTTCTTTTTTTTTCTTTTTTTTTAATTTGAGATGGAGCCTCAAGCTATCCCCTGGGTAGAGTACCATGGCATCACAGCTCATAGCAACCTCCACCTCCTGGGCTCAAGCGAGTCTCCTGCCTCCGCCTCCCAAGTAGATGGGACCACAGGCACCTGCCACAACGCCCGGCCATTTTTTGGTTGCAGCCATCATTGTTGTTTGGCGGACCTGGGCTGGGGATTCGAACCCGCCACCTTAGGTGTACGTGGCTGGCACCTTAGCCGATTGAGCCACAGGCGCCGAGCCAATATTTTTCAAGAGAAATGGGAGTTTTATAATTAGTGAATGAGAGAAAACACATTGTTCCAGTCCCAGCCTCATCCTCATGCTTCCTTCATGACAGCAAAGTGGTAACTTGTAAAGTAACAACCCTCATTTCAACATTGTCTTCCCGATGTGTCAGCCTCATTATGAGGCCTCATGTCATACAACCTGACACTTATCAATGCACTAGCAACAGTCTCACCCATGGGAAGTATCCCAGATATGTTGGCAATATGGTATATTCAGTATTGAGATCATATCATCAAATTATTTTGGGATTTATTGAATTTATGAAAGCATTTTTCATTATATACACAGAGAACAATTGTAATATCTGATCAAGGGCCAAACATGTTCGGGTTATTATGAAAAACACATTTGCACGTTCAAACCTGGTGCTTATATTATGATGATACATTTGTCAAAACACAGTACAATTATGTTCTGAATAGGCAGTTGATTTCATATTTTAATTTTAATGAAGAGTGGATATTTGAATTCTGTAGACATATGTCTGAGTTTAATAATCATCAAATGCATGTTCAGATTGAATGACCGAGTCAATTATTTCTCCAAAAGTAGTTATTAAGAGAGTTTTAAATAAGTAAGAATAGTAATGAAATAACTCATGAATATTCTATGTTTCCAAAATTAATCACAAGTCAACTTCTAGTTTATATTTTGTGGAATAATTATTATGTGATTTGAAGATGCAGATGAGTTACAAAATAATGGAATGCTAATAACTTTTGGAAGGGATAAAACAAGAACAGGACCCTGACAAGCCGTGTACGTGGTTATCACAGTGATCTCATCAGCTACTTATTTTGTGTCTGAAATCACATTTTCTGAAAGAAATGATTTTCTAACCTATTTATTTTATACTATGTGAGAAAAAATATAAAACATTAATAAATAGTATTAACAGTAATAGTATTAGTAATAGTAAATAGTTCAACATGTTGCATGTGCTACTGCACATCTTTTTCTCCAAAGTGAGTTTTCTGATCAGAACCTAAATGAGGTAGAATACCAGGAGAGTGGACAAGTCATTCTATAAACTTATAGATAGCAGTTTTGGCAGAAGTACTGCATGTAGAAAAATTCATATCCAAAGTAAGATTCTTATCTGGTGAGGATTTGCTGTCCCTTCTAAAATAAAAGGGGTCTAAAATGTTCAATCTACCACCAGGTAGCTCTCTGCTCAGCCTTAGGGTTTGATACCATGTCAGGGACTCAGTATTGGTCTCTACCCCTCCCAGATTGGGCAATCAGCAGGAGAGTAGAAATTTTTAGCCCATGGCAACATTGTTCATGAGCCCATTGGTTAATGACAGAGCTGGCTGGGGAAAGAGGTGGACTGATCCACAGACTAGATCATTCTATTCACTTGTTAACGAAAATCCTATCTTTAAACCAAACCTGAAATTTCTCTTCCACTGTCACCTGATTATGAAAATCTCCCCATAAAACCTCGTGTGCAGGCTGACAGAGAAAAGGCAGCTTACTGGAAATGAATATCATGGGCGTTTGGACCACTTCTTCATCTAACTTTGTGCCTTCAAGGCCTGACCACATATATATTATTTACATTCAATTATAGAGGGCTATTCTGCACCACCACCACCCCAACTTTATGGTTTGGTGAGTCAGATTACACCTGGTTCATGATAGCAGCTCATGTCACATACCTGCTTGGTGGACTATTGGTTGGTTCAATATTCAGTCTGTACTAATGCCCAGTAGGACACCAACAGCTGCTTTTCAAAAGGAGTTATCTGTGGGGGATGACAAGCTTTTGCTCCAAAATCCTAAGGGTCTGTTCTGTGATTCAACAATTATAGGGACATGTCAAAGGCTCCAAACAGTATCCTTATCTGACACTGATAATTTAAGCAACATTACCATATTTTACTGTGAATAATGAGTACCTACGTTTTTGGCCCAAACTTGCAGGTAAAAAAAAATCTTTCATTTTAATATTTTAAAGGAGGGTGGAAGGCCAGGCACAGGGGCTCACACCTATAACCCTAGCACTCTGGGAGGCCAACGTGGGGGATCGTCTGAGTTCAGGAGTTCTAGACTGGCCTGAGTTAGAACAAGACTTCATCTCTAAAAACACCTGGGCAGTGTGATGGGCACCTGTAGTCCCAGCTACTTGGGGGGTGGAGGCAAGAGGATCACTTGAGCCTAAGAGTTTGATGTTGCTGTGAGCTATGAAGCCCCGGCACTCTACTGAGGGCAACAAAGTGAGACTCAGTCTCAAAATGAAATAAATAAATAAAGGTGGATGTGGTCACACAGTGGCCCCTCCTTCTCTTGTGAGAGGTGTGAGACATTGAGCTGGCCACTACAAAGAAGCCAGGAGTGAACCTAGGCAGCAAGGAGAGTGGCCCAGACAACTCAAGCATTGAACCTTCTTACCCTGTTTCCTCCCAGCTCACCCTTGTCCCCACATTCTCTCATTTCCTATTCCCACCATCTCTGTCTGAGGGAACATGGCCCTGGACACCCTGATATTGCAGAGCAGCTGAGCCCCTTCTGAAGCTTGTGGGATACCACACTGATGACACCTCAATGAAGAACTCTACGTTTCCGTTTAGTGAAGAGATCATGACCTCCTTGAGCCTTCCAGACCTTTGGCACTCAGTAAACTCAGAATGAACCACACTAGCATTTCCCAAGCTTGAAAATCCTATAAATTGCCCAGGGGACTGATTAAAATGAGACTCCTGAACCACATCAACATTCATTTAATGAACTCCCTAGGAGAAAGATCTGGGTATCCATTCCATTAACATGAATCATAGGTGGTTCTTCCTTCTGCAAAGTTTGGGAAATTGCACCTAATCAACACCTTGGGGGGTTGGACAAATCATAGGCTCAAATAACAATCTCTGGGCTCAGGGACCCTGAGCGTTAGTGCTACCCTCTCAGGTACCTTGGCAGAATCTTCATGGGGACTGAGGCCCAAAGTCACAAAAGCAGGATACTATTGGA
This sequence comes from Galagoides demidoff, assembly GCA_963574575.1. Classification (NCBI taxonomy): domain Eukaryota; kingdom Metazoa; phylum Chordata; class Mammalia; order Primates; family Galagidae; genus Galagoides; species Galagoides demidoff. Next base: position 17,836 of record CAUYQV010184078.1, read on the forward strand.
ACTGAGTCTCAGAGCCCAGCACAGGGATTTTCATCCTCAGCATAGGATCCTGAAAGTCTGAGAATGGGGCCAGCTACACAAGAGAGACAAGGCAGCTGGAAAGGGTGGGGAGGGGACTGTCAGGAGCCACGGGCAGAAAAGCTGATTTGGCTCCTCACACCACCTTCCTGGGAATTAAGCCCACCAGGGTTATCGGTGGAGCAGCCATGGCCATGTTCCCACTGATGGCCATGGTGGGAATTGGAAATGAGAGGATGTGGGAATGAGGGTGAGGCAGGACGTGACATTTGGGGGAGTTTAGGTGCTCAGATTGTGTGTCTGGAGCGCTCTGACCTGACAGGGCAGCCTGGGAAGAGGGTGGCATGGGAGGAGGTTAATTCCCATATTTCAGGGTATTACACTTTATATACATAAACATAAGTAAAAGAATTTTTTAAAAAGTAGATAATCAGTACTACCTATGTATAATGTGTGTCCTTATTTTTCCTCAAAATTTTGGGCAAAAGAGTATACATTATACACAGCAAAATATGGTACATTTGCTAAATAATGTAGTCCACGAAACAGAACAGCTTTCACAGAAGACCCTTCTCTTATTCTGGATACATTCTAACCTAGCTTCTCTTTGAATTACTCAGTTGATGAATAGGAGTAGCACACCAAAATTAGGAATATGTTTCCCCCAAATCCAAAGAGAAGCAGTAGGCATTGTGTTGTTTTTTTTTTTTTTTTTGTAGTTGAATGTAGGGTCAGAACCCAGCTTTGAAAGGATGTGTTGTCAAGCCACATACCACTGGCACCCTAGAATTTTCACTGAGATGGAAGGATTTTAGTTAAGTTTATCTCCCACCACCAAGCAAATGTCCAATGAATTGATGTGAAGTAGTTACTACTTCTTGCTTATCAGGTCCAGTCAACATAATGCCATCCACAAAATGGATCAGTATGATATTTTGTGTAAGGGAAGAGTGTACAGACCCCTAAAATCCAAATTATAACACAGTGCTGCAAAACTGATAGACCCCAGAGATAGGACAACAAAGATAGATTGCTACACTTGCCATCAGAAAGAAAACTATTTCTGGCAGTCTTCAGTAACACGTATGGAGAAAAAAGTCTTTGCTAGATCAATAGCTGCTTATCAGGTAGTAGGTTTTATGTAAATTTGCTCAAGCAATAAAACGACATCTGGTACAGCAACTAAAATTAGGATAACCACTTGGTTAAGTTCATTATAATTCATTGTCATTCTTCAAGGGTCACCTGTCTTCTGCAAAGGCCAAATAGAAGAGTTCACTGGGACATGGTGGGAATCACCACCTCTGCATTCTTTAACCAGTGCGGCAAACCTCCTCTGTTTTTTATGTTTTGTTTGGGTCTCAATAGGTAATATGACTCCCACGAATATTGAGAAGGGCAAACTCACTTCCTCATTTCAGCTATTCAAATGCTAATATCTTCCCCAAACTCCATCAATCACAGACAGAAATAATGTTTAGCAAGACATTTGATTTCAATTAAGCGGATACATAATATTAGTTATACAGCTGTGGAGCTATAGAAAATTTTGATGTTAAAAAGAAATAGACATATATTTCTGCTAGTTATTCAGAACATGTAATAAATGAGTCATGATTTTAGAGACATTAATGGTAAGGTCGTTTGTTAAGAATATGTTTTAATTAAACAAAAATAGAAAAAAAAACTAATGATCCAATATGAAGCAGTGGTATAATTTCATTACAATTTTGGTCGTAGGTTTTATCGTACTCATTCATAAACCTATTTATTCCTATTTCCATTATTTCATGCATTCAGCAAAATATTAATAACTTTGAAAAACTAGCCATGTGTCAAACAAAGCCTACAAGGGTACATGTGAGTCTTTCTAAATGTCGAATATAAATGTCTTAACACAACAACTAAGAAAATGCCATGAAGTCTATGTTAACCAGTTTGGTGAAAATATTTCAAATTGTATATAAAACCAGCACGCTGTACCCCATGACTGCATTAATGTACACAGCTATGATTTAATAATATATATAACATTGCTAAAAAAATAAAATAAAATAAAATAGTTCTTGTCTGAACGAAATTTTCAATTTGTTCTGTCAGGTAAGAGAATAAGCAGTTGCATAGTGGAGAATATTTCAAATAAAAATGAACTTGATTTTAAGGGAATGGTCATGGGAGACTGCAGGACAAATTCGGTAAATAACAAATAGTTCTGTACTGCTAAATTATAAAATAAAAGGTAAGGCATAGCAGAGACTGAGGTCCCAAAAAATAGTTAGAAGAGATAGGTCTTAAATTTCTTTATATACAATGCTAGGAAATATGCAATTTATTTAACAATCCATGAGAAGAGATTGGACGATTTTAAGATGGTGATATTGAAAGTGGTGTAGGCAATGATGGGTTAGGAAACAAGATTGCAAAAAGTGAGTCCAGTTAGATAGATGTTATCAAGATCCAGCTGCTAAATATTCAGAATATTTCAATAATGTACTGCTGGGAAAAAATAGAAAAAGATCTTAAATAGACTTATAAGAGAAAAATAAGTACAGATTAGTGTCTGATCTAGAGGACATGGATATCGCTTGACATAGGGGGATGAGGAAAGATAATAGTTCAGAATAAATCCAAGATGTAAATGATTATGGAGATACTTTGAACAAACTATAGAATAAAAGAAAACGGGAGAGTATTTTAAATTGTCTTATTGATTAATTTTATTTTGGGACCTGGCAAGTAAGCTAATAGGGAGGAAAGGGCGATAACATTGGAGCTAGATAATAACTTTGGAGCTAAATGGAGTTTTATGAAGATAAACATGACCCAAAGTATAGTGATTTATTAAAACTCTTAGAAAGCCATTTCCTTATTTTAAAACTGACAGGGGTGGGTTCCAATCAAATGTTTTTCTCTGTCCTTGGTTTTGAAGTGTTTACCGGGGGAGGGCAAAAGACTTCATGTTCCATGTAGAATATATTTCTAGTAGCTGTGTGGTACGCGAGGAAACTGGCATGCAAAGCCCGTATTTTTAAAACTCACAAGGGCGTGATAGGTATATGTGGTTTAAACAAAGAAAACTCAGAAAATTCACCGTTTATTCTTTGCTGCCTTGATTTGAAAAATGTTGCCAAAAAGGCCCAGCTGTGGATTTTCTCCTTGAAATCGGTCTTGCTTCAAATAGGACTAAAATTGAGGGGAGGAGGAGATCAGATAACTGCAACCAGACATTATTTAAAAAGATTAATGTCGCAAAATTTCTGTTAAAATTAATTTAGGTATAATTTAGAAAGCATTCTTGTGTTGTACCATCCATCATAGGCAGGCATGAAGTATTAAAAAAAAAACAAGTAATTAAAATCATGTTTATTATTTTAGGTAAACTGTTCTTCCATCATCTAGGAGAGTGGCCATAAGGAAAGGGTTTTGTTTTTCAAATTAAAATACAGTTTAATGTGAGTAAAATCTGAGCTCAGATCATTGAAAATAATAAGGAAGCGAAACTTGTGTATCCTACTCGAAGGCCACACATTTGCTTGTCGTCTTTCATTTTGCCACATACTCTACAAAATAGTTTTGCAAACACTGTCTCATTTAATTATCACAGGAACTCCTTAAGATAGAAATTGTTGCCTCAATTTTAAAACGAGAGAACTAATTTTCATGGATATAATTTGCTTTCGGCCCCTCAGCAGCTGATAGGTAGTAACTAGAAGTTGAACTCGGGTGATTCTAAATTCCATGTCGTAACCAGTACAAATAGAATATGTAAAAATGACTTAAAATAGTAATTCGCTTAGCATACAACATTTAAATTTTTTGCCTCTATTTAGGAATCTATCACCTTTTTTCCTCTAATCTACTTTTTTTTTTCTTTTGCAGTTTTTTCCCCTTTTTTGGCCAGGGCCAGGTTTAAACCTGACCTACTCCTTGGATCCACAGGCACTGCCCTCCTCTAATCTACGTGTAAGGCCCTACTCTGTCCCACAGCTCCTGAGTCAATCACTTCCATGCACTCTAGGATTTTACTCAATCGCTTCTCTCACGTTTTTCCTGTTTGTAACCTCCCCCCACCATGTTTACTGGATTTTCTGTTACCAGGTGAAAAAACTGTTAATGTTTGAAATGTACTTAAAATCATAAGTAAACTCAAAACCATACACATTTACTTGACCTTGACCTCTTCTAGCCACACCCCAATCTCTACCCTTTCTCATCCATCTTCTTTGCACTACATATTACCATCTCTGTGTACACTTTCTTGCTTCCTATGGTCCATTTGGGAATTTTGCTTCCTTTTCACAAAATTCAAATAACACTGTAGTCTGCTTCTTGATATAAAATATGCACTGTATTGTCCAAGCCAATTCTAATTCGAACAATGGGAATCATTTCAAACCATTGACTCCTTTTTTTTTTTTTTTTTTCCAATCAGGTGCAGGTGAGGAGCAAACTCACAACTGGTGGTCTGTGAGGCCAGTGCTCTCACCACTGATACACCGTGCTCATCTTGACTCCTTATTTTATTTATTTGTTTATTTATTTGGCTGGGGCTGAGTTTGAACTCACCACCTCTGGCATATGGGGCCAGCACCCTACGCTTTTGAGCCATAGGCACCACCGGTGACTCCTTATTTTTTGAAGTGACTTTTTTTCCCCTTTTGGTCTCTCTGCTCCTCATCTTCTTCCTTGATCTTTGCTTCTCTCTCTGTTGTGTAGTAAAGTGTAGCAGAGGTGCCCATAAATCTTAGCCTGATTTTGAGCATTCATATCTTCAGAAGTTTACATCTGTGCAACAAACGGAAAGAAAAAAAGATAAATTATCTACATATTTGACACGTTTTATAAATTTTCAATAACAAAATTTTACTTTTTTTTTTAATTCGGATTAATATGAAGGTACAAATGATTAGGTTACATCGCTTACCTTTCTAAGGCAAAGTTCAAGTTGTAGTTGAAACAGCTGAGCACTTCATCCTGGGGCTGTGCTGTACACCCCTCTGAATGTGTCCGGCAGGTGAGAGCTTACCAATCCAGATGAAAATAAATAATTTTATCATGGAATTTTAGTATTTTATGTTACTCTGAATCAAAGTATGAGATATTTACTGAAACAAAACCATACATTACCAATTTATTTGAAAGCCACAAAACTTAAGTTTTATTCCCTCTGATTAAAGTTGGGAAATGCTGACCAGATAATTTGAAATGAACTCCGTTCCCACACTTCCATTGGATTGCTTGGAAACATCTATTAGTAGTTATCCAGGCATACGCAAATAAACATAAACAAAATCTCACTTATTGGGTTATTTCTCTAAATAGTTTTCCTCAAACCCATCCTCTTTTCATGCAAAAAATCTTATGCTTCCAACCAAAGCCTTTGTCCACTTTTAACTCCAACGTTCAGTAAGACACAAGTTCTTTTTTTTTTTTGCATGGTTTATGTATATCATCTCTTTTTTGTCAAGAACATTGATGCTTTTATTAAGATGCTCATTAACAGATTACAAATATTATTCAATAGGCTTCAAGTTTTTCCTTCCATCTCTTTTCTTTCTTTTTTTTTTTTTTTGAGACAGAGCCTCAAGCTGTCCCCCTGGGTAGAGTGCCATGGCTTCACTGCTCACAGCAACCTCCAACTCCTGGGCTCAAGTGAGTCTCCTGCCTCCACCTCCCAAGTAATTGGGACCACAGGCACCCGCCACAAGGCCCAGCTATTTTTTTTTTTTTTTTGGTTGCAGCCATTATTGTTGTTTGGCGGGTCCGGGCTGCATTCAAACCCACCACCTTAGGTGTATGTGGCTGGCGTCTTAGCCACTTGAGCCACAGGCACCAAGCCTCCATCTCTTTTCTTACACTTCCCAAAGCCATGTTATAAAATGTAGACAGAGTAATATCAAGCACACACATTATTTATAAACTTTCAACATCAGATAAAGCCTGGCAGATCACAGCAGACAATTTTTTAGCAGAAAACTACGAGAAGAGAATAGGCATTAAAACTCACATTTTCATAAGGGTTTTTAAATTGACCAAACGTTTATTCATGATTCCAGGGTCCTTTGGAAGGTTACTATGACAGTAGCTCTAATGATCCGTTATTATAGTTGGAAAGTTTATCTTACTGAGATCACCAGGGTCTACCCTTCTTCAGAGGAGAACCGTTTTTTACATTAATTTATTATCATATTGTCTATACAATACTAACGGTTCTGTAGTTGTTTAAGCATAACCTCTCAAAAAATGAAAACTAGGACAAACAAGCAATAATGAGAGAATAAACAAATAATATTGATATAGGAGGGGTGGCGCCCTTTAGTCCTGGCAGTGTTGGTGTGGGGGCAGCTGGTGGAACCAGGGGGCTAGAGGATGAACAGGGGGACCCTGAGAGGTTCCAGTAGCCCCAGGAGCCAGACAACTGTGAGGAGACACTGGTGACTTTGTGTCTCCTTTCCCATGCCCTACTGGCTGGTCAATTCCACAGCAGTGGTGCAGAGAGCCTTGGTATCTCCTTCCCTTCCCCATGCCCTTTTCTAGGGCTGATCAATTTCATGGCCTGGTCAATTTCAGGTAAGTTTCCAAGGCCCCCTGCATCTAACTGGAAGGCTGGGCTAACTGTGGAAGACCTATGCCCTCCAAGTAAACATTGAGTTCCTGCAAAACAACCCCCCTGCTACTATATATGCCCCTGAGCAGAGAGCCTGGACATAGACTTCAGAGAGGGAACAAGAGAGCTTGTTCCTCACTTGGGATCTCTCTGCCAGGAGCTTTAGTTTTTGTAGTTGTTGTATTATTTGTTTCTGTGAATAAATCCTGTCTTACCACTGATCTGTGGTCCATGGATTCATTCTTTGAATTGCTGAGACCAAGAACCTGAAACACCAGTATCATATTTGGTGAGCCAGCCAGGAGAGAAGATGAAGTTCTGGTTTCAATACAATTAAAAAATACTTTACAATTTCAACCACTGTGACCACTACGAGATGGTTTACATGGTGCTTTTCTTCCCCGAGATTTCAATAGGTCAAATTCTGTCTCTCCTATCCATAGTCATAATCTCTTTTGGTACTTTCTTGACTTGATTTTATTCACAGTGGATTTTAATAAGAATATTTCAAAGTATTTATTAAAGTAACAGGTATTTATTTTTTTCTCTTGTTAAGAAACAGGAGATTTGAATATTTAAGTAAGTTTTTTTAATAAAATAAGAGTTGAACTATTAGAAAAAAGAAATGACACTTACAATAGTACATGTGCTCCCCAGAAGGCACTCTGACTTTTTAGTAGAGTGCCTTGCTGGCCTGTGGCTGGGTGGCAGTCTGATTGATTGCTCTGGGATAGGTCTCCCAATACTCAGCTCAGTCATTCGTACAATCAGAGATAAAGATAAATTCAGGAATCTAGTTAGTTCTGTGACCTTCATTGGTAATGAATCCTGTAGGCTCATTAGTTGCAATTTGAAGCATTTTATAATTAATTGCCTTTAGTTTAATGAAGTTTTTGCTTGCTTGGAGATCAGAACAATGGTAAACAACTCAACAAACTCGTTAACAATGTTTATTCCTGGGTAGTTGTGACCTTGAAGAGTGTTGCTTATTTGCTTTTTTTACCCCCGGTTGTAATGGTTATGTATAATATAGAATGCATATATAGAATTCATAGAAAGGATTTTATCTTAATATTTTAGAACCATATTTTATGTGTTAGAAATCTTATCATATTTGGATTCATGTATAACTCATTAAATTATGTAAAAGTCTATTCTAAAACTGTTTTTGTTCAGATTCATGATTTTAATCTCTTATCTTCATAGCTTGTTTGGCCATATGCTTGTCATATTGCTCTGGGTACAAAAGCAACCACCCTTACACTTTTGAAGAATGCTACATGATCATTTGTACAGCTTAACAGGAAAGCGAAATTTATGCCAACACAACAGATATAAAAAAGTCTATGAAATGTAATGCAAGCTAATTTTCTCAGAAGGAAATTATGAATTTCTATTTTTACCTGTACACAAAAAAAACAAATGGAAGTGTGTCTTAATTGGATCTATTGCATAGCAGATGTTAAAAAATAGTCACATAATTTCTCTTTGAGTCATAATCAAGTCTTCTGGTACCAGCTGTTGTATTATTGCTAGATTATGCTGTTTCATAGGTATGTTAGGGAATATTTCTTCATATTATTCATCTTAATTATCAAAATAGCCATTCACATTTAGCATTAGGACTGCATGCACTTTGAGCTGTTTTCACAAAGTATGAAGTATTTTCACTGCAACAATCACACACCTGAATTACGAAGCACCAGTATAAAAAATCCTAAAGTAAATTAGCTAACTGTTGAGATTACATTACTTTTAACTATTTTACCAAGGGAACGTTATTCATGTTGTACGTATTTTGGTTTACCAATTGGTAAAAATAGCATATCAATTTGATTATTAAAAAGATTTGCATATATATTCAGTTGTATAACTTAAATTAATCTAAAAAGATTTTCACCAAAAGATTTGTGCCAGAAAACATATGGCAAGGTGAATGTCATAATAAATAAGACATATCATTTTTCAAAGGCTCTTCTTTAGTTAAAGCAAATGAAAAAAAGATGTTATCACTTACATTTAAATTGATAAAGGAGAGGAAAGCACAAATTTTTACATTAAAAATTAGCCCTTTTAAATATTAAATTTGATTAGTTATCATCATAAGCTAAAGTATCATTTAATATGTCTCAGTCATTGGGCAGTGCCAGTGGCTCAAAATGGTAGGGTGCTGGCCCCATGTGTCAGAGGTGGTGGGTTCGAACCCAGCCCTGGCCAAAAAATAAAATATGTCTCAGTCATGCATGTGAAATGAATTAGGTTACAGATATTTGAAGATTGAAGGTTCTTGCCTTTCTTTAACTATAGGAATAAATTTTTTCTATCTTTTTTTTATTAAATCATAGCTGTGTACATTAATGCAATCTTGGGGTACAATGTGCTAGTTTTACATTCAATCTGAAATGTTTTCATCAAACTAGTCAACATAGCCTTCATGGCATTGCTAAGTCATGGAAGAAGCCCAAATGCCCATCAACCCATGAATGGATCAATATATTGTGTTATATGTACACCATGGAATATTATGCAGCCTTAAAGAAAGATGAAGACTTTACCTCTTACATGTTTACATGGATGGAGCTGGAACATATTCTTCTTAGCAAAGTACCTCAAGAACGAAAGAAAAAGTATCCAATGTACTCAGTCTTACTACGAAGCCCAAGAAGAAGGGGAAATGGGAGAGGTAAGGGAGGGGACTGGGGAGGATGGATGGAGGGAGAGTAAGTGGTGGGACCACACCTACGGTGCATCTTACAAGGGTACGTGTGAAATTTACTAGGTGTAGAATATAAATGTCTTAACACTATAGGAGTATATTAAGGTCTTTTCCATCATTAGGTCTTTTTTCCCTCTTTTTATTTTGGCAAAAAAATACTTCACTTATCTTCACATAGTACCTCCTTTCAGTTTCTCTCAATCAACTTAAATATAACCTCTGAGATTTTAACTAATGTGTCCCCTCCCCTCAGTATTTTTCTCAGATGACATACTTTATGCTAGTGTTTACTGGACCAGAAATTAACATATTTATTCAGTAGTTCAGAAGATTATTTCCTTTCTTCTGTCACCAAAACATCAACTTTAAGTTAAGAAGCTTGTCCATTGTGTATGTTGTTCAATGGCCAAAATAACTGTGAACAAAATACAAAATAGACAAATAACTCCAATAACTAAAACACTATTAGTTGTACAGTAGCTAAATGAAAGTGCACGGATTCAGGGAATTTGCTGGATTCCACATATTCTGCATATTCTGTACTATACGGTACTTTTGATATAGTATTACATAACATATGCATGTGTTTGATTGGCAGTTAGTGTTACCTAGATGAAATTAATACATATGTATTAGAAAGAAGTTTCAGGGGCAGCCATAGATAACACCTGTGCTCAATATTGTAATTGCTGAAGCAAGTATTTGAATAAATATTCAATTCAAGCCCTAAATTTTTCACCTGAACTTTGCAGTCAGACCTATACTTTGCATTCTCTTATTATATCATTAGTATTCCACGAAGCACTCGCTGCATTTGCCAGCTGTTGTCAAACTTGGTAGGCACTAGAGTTAACTGTGAACCTTTTTAGAGAATATGAATGTTGGGCCCTACCCTAGAGATTTTGATGCAGTATGTCTGGGTGTGCTTGGGTGTTTATATTTTAAGACTTCGCAAGTGATTTTCAAATTCTCACTCATAGTTGGATTCGTCTACACTAGGCGTCTAAAGAAACTTGACCAAAGATATCTCATCTTTTCATCTTTGTAGAGTAGATAAAAATAGAACTGATTAAAACAAAAAAGGTTGTGAATGAATAGTGAGAGATTATTAATTAACCAGTTCAGAAATGGATTATTTATCCTTTGACAAAAAAGTAAATTATACATGTAATTTATATAATTTTTATATTTAGTAATTTCTATAACAGCATGTCATATTACTAAATGTTGAATACTGGGAGTCAGTGCCATTAAAGAGAAAAGGAAATTAGAGGGACAAAGGAAAGAAGACAGAAGAAGGGACGGGAGGAAGGGAGAGGGCAGAGGAGAAGAGGAGAGGAAATGAAAGAACATGTTAGAGAAGTGACAGGAAATAATTAATGCTTTTCCTTGACAATCAAATATATTTCTCACTTTGCTTTCAGTGAAATCAGTTTCCAAAATTGTGTTTAAAAAGACACTGAACTAATTTCTTCTTTGATAATAAAACCCTGCTGTGTTCTCAGTTAATTTACTCAGTTCTTTTGTAATAAAAGCCAGGAGGCCCCATCTTTTAACTTTATTTCTATCTATAAATCCTGTAATTTCTGAAATGTACTTAAAACTTAGGAAACGCTTGCTTATTCATTTATTTTTCAATGTACCCTCGAGGAATAATCTTAAGATTGTTATTTATCTAAAGCACAATTAATTTTAAGTATCCAGAAACATATAGTGAGGATTTTTCCCATATTTTCATCCAAAACATTTTTGCTTGGGTATATTTACTTATGTAAATTCACAAAATAGTTTTTCTGACAATCTGATCTATTATGCTCCCGCTACAACCCAATATTTTATTTCCCTTATAATGAAAATATAGAAGACTCCACAACTACATCACATTAAATTTCCTGTGCTAAAAATCATAGTTTTTTCCAACATTTTTTTCTTTAACTTTCCTGACTTACTAGTATGATTAAAAGAGAGAAATGGAAAGACACAGAGACAAAGAGAAAAAAGTGATCAAAGTAAAAGGCATGTTGGTTGAATTTTATCGTCTTGAATTGAACTCATTCTGTCACTTAGGTGACTGACATATTCTAGCCCGTTTTTGTGTAGAATTAAATAATTCCAATTATGTTATTTTAAAAACCTAGTAATATTTTGGAATACTTCTTGGATTTTAATTTTTTTTTTTTTTGAGACAGAGGCTCACTTTGTTGCCCTTCTTAGAGTGCCTTGGTGTTTTAGCTCACAGCCACCTAAGACTCTTAAGTTCAAGTGATGCTCTTGCCTCAGGTTCCCAAGTAGCTGGGACTACAGGAGACCATCAGAAACCCTGGCTATTTTTAGAGATGGGGTCTCAATCTTGCTCAGGCTGGTCTTGAACTCCTGAGCTCGGGCAATCTGCCTGCCACAGTTCCCAAAGTGCTAGAATTACAGGTGGTGAGCCATTGCACCTGGTGGTTTTGTAAATTTGCTATAGAAATCATTTCATTCTCTCCTTATAGACAATTTTAAAACCCTGGATTATTCCTACTAATATTTCAGTTCAAGTTATTTCAAAAACTAAGTTCATTTTCCCCTCTGTATACCTAACAATATAGAAAGCAATTAGGATAAAATGATGAATAATGTATAGTCTCCTCCACCCCAATTTAGTGAGAAAGGCTGTTGTGTCATGTGACACATTAAATCAGTTCAATATTAGTGCAGAGAAAGACAGATTCTCATATTTCCAGTGAAGTACAGAGACAGAAAATTTAATTACTCAAATGTGAATGAGAAAGAAAAGACAGCATTAAGCCAAAGATGGATAACTAGAACCACACATTCTGATGAATATAGTCATGGAACAAATAATCACAGTGATTACAGAAAGAGTAATAGAATGAATAATCCAATTGAAAAAAATGAGATAAATAGAGACAGATGCCATAGGATTGAATGAGGGAAGCGTTTTAAGGAAGGGAGGCATAGCTTGATGAATTATATGCAATTATTTATAATAATCACTGTTTTAAATAATAATGTATTAGGTTTCTTGAGACAAGTATAACCAATAGGAAACATACATATACACACATATATTTATAGATAGTTTTACATATATGTAATATACACACATATATACGCATGTAGACAGGGGGATAGAGACAGACAGGAAAGAGAGAGAGTAAATAAGGAATTGGCTCATGAGCTTATGAAAGCTGAAAAGTTCTGGGATCTGCAGGGTAAGTTGACAAGCTAGAGATCCGCCCTTTGACACATAAAGTTAAACCATCAGAAATAGTAAATAATAATTTGCTTAATTTTAGAGAAAAAATAATAAGACATTGTGCTCCTTGGTTCTTAGACTCCAACAAAGCATCTTGCTTTCACCGTACTCTGTAAACCACCACACTAAGACAAACGGCTTTCAACATTAGTCAAACTAGAGAACACAACAGTGTTGTTGATGAAGTAGGGATGGAGCAACTGAGAAAAATAATAATTTTTCGTAAAAAAAAAAATAGTAATGGTAAATTTGTGAAAATTGGCCCTTAGCTTTAAAAAACACATCTTGGAACAAATATTATTTATAAAAGTTCTTCATTGCCTGTGGAAAGGCCTAATAATGTGATGAAGTTTTCTTACATACTGAAAACCAGCCATTGCATTAGAGAATGGGCGTAGAACATGCAAAATAAAGCAAAAAAACTTCACGTCTAAATTAGAAAGTTGGACAATACCTGATCTAAACAAAAGGGTCGGGGGGCCTATAATTACTCGCTATAACCACTCCTAGCAATGTTACATACCATAAATGAATCTCATCATTCATCTTGGGTGAATTCCTTTAAATGAGTAGAACTCGTTAATTAAGATGCCCTAAACACAAAAGAGCAAAATAAATTAAATGCATGGGAGCAGTGAATAAAGGGTATTCCAGACTAGGAAAAGAAGCAACCCCCAAAAATATGATAAAAGAGACATTAATAATTTATTAATAATTTATATAAGTAACAGTTTAGCCTGCACATCAAATTATAATACTTTTCAGGAAGTATTGATGCAATTGTTCTTAATCTCTAATTGTAAGGACTTGGTATTTGATTCACTCATTCTATATACTGACCACTCATCTATTGATGTGAGCAGGGAACTATGTTAAATACTTTAGGAAAGTAAAATGAGTTGGACACCTTATTTTGGATTTCATCTTTTTTTTGCATATATTATAGATGATGAGTAAATACAGATAATGTGTGGATAAGTAGAGGGCAGTGCACAGTGAAGGTTGGTAGTAACGATGAACACCAATAATATCAAATTGGGAAGGCCTTAAGTTAAGGAAATTCTTTAACTGAGATTGATAGAATTACAGGATAGATTGAGCTGAGAGGCTAGGACACAAATTATAGCATTAGACTGTAAATCCAAGTATAAAACTGAGTCAGCTGTCTATAACAGACAAATCATACGTTTGGAAGAAAGAGTCTTTTGGTGATGCCAGGATAAATCAGATTAAGGATTAAGTCAACAAGTAAATGCTTTCTCATTTTCTAGTTATTATGGTCATCAGACATAGCTAAAAAAATAATTAAACAACATTATGGATCCCCAACGAGCTTTAATAGCAGTTTGGATAAGAGTAAGAGGGAATTAAAGCACAGGGTTTGGAGCCAAACTGAAATATTTACAATTAAACGTGGCTTATTTCTTTGTTTGTTTTGGAATCTTAGTCACATTCTGTTTCCCCAGACTCCAGTGCCATGGCTTCAGCTGAGCACACAACCACCTCAGACTCCTGGGCCCACACTCTCCTCCTGCCTCAGGCTTCCAAATACCTAGGAGGAAAGGTGCTCACCACAATACCCAGCTAAATAAAAAAATTAAAAAACATTTGTAATGGGATTACAGAGTCAAATGCAAGATATACTTTTAACTCTTTGAAGACCCTCCATATTTCTTTCCAAATAAGCTGCACTAGTTTGCAGTCCTACCAACAGTGTAAAAGTGTTCCCTTCTCTCCACACCGATGCCAACCTCTGCAGTTTTGCGAATTTGTGACATAAGTAGGGTGACCGGACATTCCACTTTTCAACCATTTGTCCTGCAACCCAAGGCATTTTAAAAAAGTCCTGATTTTTGGAAAGAATGCACGATCGGGTGGGAGAACCAGAAGGGAATATACAGTTTTCAGCTGCCATGTGACTATTTCACCAGAATATGAGTTTTATATTATTATTATTTTTTTTTTTGAGACAGAGCCTCAAGCTATCCCCCTGGGTAGAGTGCAATGGCATCACAGCTCATAGCAACCTCCAACTCCTGGGCTCAAGAGAGTCTCCTGCCTCTGCCTCCCGAGTAGCTGGGACTACAGGCGCCCACCACAACGCCTGGCCATTTTTTGGTTGCAGCCATCATTGTTGTTTGGTGGACCCAGGCTGGGGATTCGAACTCACCACCTTAGGTGTACGTGGCTGGCGCCTTAGCTGCTTGAACCACAGGCACGGAGCCATTTTTGTTAATTTTATAATGTTAAACTGTAATAATAACAAATAATTGCTGAAAAGTGATTATCGAGAACTGCTAATCAGTTGTTGTCAGGCCCTGCCCTGTCCTGCCCCGCCCCGCCCCGGCCATGTTTTCCCGCCTTACCGATGTTAAAATCTGGTCACCCTAGACAGAAGGCTATTTTCTCTGGGGTTAAGCCATATCTCCAATGCACTCAATACTAATGAAACCAGTAGATGAAAAATGCACTCCCACAAAACACAAAACTACATTCAAATTGGGGATGAGGAGAGAAGAAAGAGAAAGACAGGGGAGCAGGGAGGGTGTACTACTACCTAACAGGCACAATCAATATAGAGGTGTACTGCACACCTCCTAGGTTAAGGACTCAACTACAACTTGGACTTTACCTAGCCAACACAAACACTGTGACCCAATCATTTGTATACTCATATAAATCCGGAATTTTTTTTTAATGTTTTTGTTTTTTTGTAGGGAAAGGGTCTCCCTGTTGCTCAGGCTGGTCTTGTACTCCGGTGTTCAAGTGATGCTCTCACATTGGCTTCCCAGAGAGCTTAGATTACAGGTGCGAGCCACAGTGCCTAGACTCTTGGCTAACACTTTTGAAGTGGAATATATAAAAATGGATGGTAGGGATGACAGGTATATGAGTTAAAATAGACATTGTCTAATAAATGTAACCAAAGTCCTAGAAAGGGGAAAGTAGGAGAGAAAGAGAGATATTAAGAAAAGTATTTGAAAATAAAACACCTGAATGTTTCACAAAACAAAAAAAAAGTACCAAAACTTATTCAAGAAGCACTGCAAACACAAACAGAAAAAACACAAAGAAAGTTACCTGTAGGCACCTCATATTAATACAACTACAACTCAAAAACAGAGAGAAAAATCTTTAAAAGGTCAAAGAAGGATTTACTCCATCATCCATGATCAAGTCTTAGGGACTGCTCTCACCTTCCTGTCTGAAATAACTGAAACCAGACATGTTACACAGGACTGATTTTAGGGACACTACTAGCCAACTAGAAGTCAAGCAATAAAGGAGAGTAATCACTGAGAGAGATGGAAAGCAAATGAGATGAGCCCCACATTTTCCCAAGTTCGCTATACCCAGGGAGTCTGCAGATCATGACTCAAGGAAAGGAAGCTGGCACAGAGCCCATCAGACCTCCTGACTGGGGGAGATGGAGACTCTTCCCCCTATTCTCCTTGAATTTTTGGTACAACACTGATCAATTCACGTATATGAGGAAACTGCCTCAAGCCAGAAAAAGAGCCAGTGAAATGAATTAGAGAGAACAGTGCCTGTCACTCACACAGAGCCAAAAAAATGCTTTTCTCATAAACCAGACTAGAAAATCTTATTATTCACAACATTTTACAAAGGCTTCAATGTAGTCTTTTCTCAGTGATGGAAAATGATTATCTCTGAACTAAATTTTGTTCTGGCCCCAACTACCAATGTTATGTCATATATTTTTTTAAAAATTTTTTTTTTGGCTTGAGACTGAGTCTCACTTTGTCACCCTTCATAGAGTGGTATGGTGTCATAACTCACAGCAACCTCCAACTTGTAGGCTCAAGTGATTCTCTTGCTTCAGCCTCCCAAGTAGCTGTGACTACAGGTGTCTGCCACAACGGCTGTTTTTAGAGACAAAAAACTCTTGCTCAGACTGGTCTCATGGCAATTCAACCATCTTGGCCTCCCAGAGTGTTAGAATTACAGGCATGAGCCATGAAGGCAAGACCTTCAAATCATCTTTTCTTTTTTAATTGTTTCAGGCTAAATTAGGGTACAAAGAATAAGGTTACAATGTTTGCATTTGTTACATAAAGTTCCTCTTATAATTGTGTCCCACACCAAAATGTGTGCCATACACCCCAACATGTGTCCATTAAGTAAAAGCACACCCATCCCCTCTCTTATTCCCCTGCCCCCCACCCTGAATTAATTTGAGTTTTTCTCTTATGAGGGTATGTATTAGATCATAACTGGCTTCATATTAGAATTGAGTACATTGAATTCTTGTTTCTCCATTCTTGTGGTACCTTACTAAGAAGAATGTGTTCCAACTCCATCCAGGTGGAGTACAAAGGATGTAAAGTCTCTATCTTTTTAATGGCTGAATAGTATTCCTGTGGTACAAAAAAAAGATGTAAAGTCTCCATCTTTTTAATGGCTGAATAGTATTCATATGGTATAAATACACTTATAAAGAATAAAAAAATCTCCAAGAAATTTAACTGTGCTATATCATAAAGTTCCAGAAACTACAGAAGAATAAAAAAAGTCAGAAGCCAGTAAGATAAATCCACAGTCTACTCTCTTACTAAGAGATAAGAAAGACATCTTATCTCAAGAGAGATAAGGCATGCTAAAAATGAGAGGGTTTAAAAATCCCCTGTAAGGAGAAAATTCAATCAATCCAAACCAACTCAAATTTGACATAAATGTCATAATTAGATAAGAACATTAAAATTATTGTGTCTATTTCATATGCATTCTATATGTTCACAAAGTAGATACTTGGGACATATTTCAAATTTCCATATTGTACTTGTAGAAACAAAAATACAATGCGTTAGATAAATAGTTCACTGAAAGTAAGTAACAGTAGATTAGGGAATGCAAAAGAAGAGGGCCCCAAAGGGGCTAAGTATAAAAACTATCCTCATGAAATATAGAGAGAAGAAAAAAACGATAACTAAAAGCACATTTCATCAGTGAGTTCTGAGACACTTCAAAAAGCCCATATTTGTGTCTCCACAGGAGAACAGAGTGTAGAGAAACAGAAAAAAAATGTTCCAATAATAATATTTCCCAAATTTGATAAAAATTATGAGTCCGCAGAGTCAAGGAAACCAATAAACCTGAACACAAGAAACACAAAAACTACAAAAAGAATCTTAAAACTAAATAATAAGAAAAAAATAATCTTTAATACACCCAGAATAAAAGGGAGGGGAGTGCATTTAATACCTAGAGAGGAGCAAAACTGCTACAGTGGCACAGTGGCTTGAGGTAATTGCTGAAATGATTGAAAAGAGCAAGTTTTTAGCAAGAAATGACTTTTATTACCAACTTGTACAGCAAGAGTGATCTCTTTCCTAGTGGATGCAGGAGCCATAGAAAGCTAAATTTTGGGTTTTATTTGCAACTTTGAAGAGCTTTTTAGAAGTCTCCCAGGGTCTTAATTAACTCTGCTCTCAAACCAACCCATCTGCAAGGTCTTGAAAACAACCCACCTGCAATTCTTAATCATCCTCATTCCCATAATCGTCTGGGTCACCTTGACCAAAAATAATCCAAAATAGCCTAACCATATCTACCATCCACTTTGCTCATCTATAGCTAACTGCCTAACAAAACTGGGGATGGAAGTAGCCTTTTTTTTACTAGAAACAATGAAAGCTACAAGACAACCAAATAACAACTTTAAAATACAAAAAAAAAAAATAGAAACAAAAGTCAAATATAGTTCTACATACAGGGAAAATATCTTTCAAATGTAAAGACAAAATAATGATATTTGTAGGGATTAAAGGAGCTGAAGATTAATCAGCAGGAAGATTCACACTCTAATTAAAGCTGAATTTTGCTGTTGTTGTTGTTTGTTTTGCTTTTTCAGGCAGGAGGAATAGGCGATCAGATAGAAATAGGAGTTCCCACAAAAAATGAAGAGCAAATGGTAATTGTATTGGTTAAATAGATGATATTTTTCTTAATATTTATGTCACTTTAAAGAAAATTTACTTTTTAATCAAAAGCAGTAAAAATGTACTTTATAATAGTTGGCTATGCTTGCATAAATATAATGCCTGACAAAAATAGCATAGAAGGCAGAAAGAAAAATGGGAGGACACTATGTGTAGAGTAGTGTAATGTCTTTTGAGAACAGATTAGGATTAGTTAAACATGGACTTAAACTGGGGCTGGGAGACCTGTAGCCTTAAGGCAACCTGCCCTTTAATCACCTTTTTGACTGAATTCAAGTTTTAAAGAGCAAATCCTTTTCTTTTTAACAAGCTAGTTCTGTTCATCTTTTATATTTTATCTTATTTTCAAAATTAATATATTTAAAATACCAAAGAATAACTTAAGTTTCAATGAAATAATCCTCCCAAATTGGTCGTAAAAATAGAACATTGTTAGCAAGTCATATGGCTAAATTGATAGCTGCTATGCTCATGATTTAGTTTTAACTTCCCCCATCTGACTAGTGCCCCTACTGTGTGAGGCTGGTTGGTGAGAGTTTATGGGGGTTGAGTATGCCAGGATGTTATCTGCTTTTGACAGTGGTGTACTGTGTCTCTGTTCAAAGAAGAATTTGTGAATAATCGTGCAACTCGCCAGTAGTTTTTAATTCTGTCCACTTAATAGACCATCATGTCAAAGAAGATTAAGAGTGCCGAAAGAAGAAAACAGATTTTTTAAAGAGGATTGGGGATTTTAATATGATCTTGTTTCTTGTAAAGATAAGATGATTTGCTTGCTTTGTGATATGCAGTATCAACGTTAGAGAAATTCAATGCTCATTAGCATTGGAACACTCATAGGACCACAAATATTTTAAATTAAAGAGAGAGGTATGAGAGGTTGTACAGAAATAAAGAGATGAAAATCAAAAGCACAGACAGTTCTTTCAAGCAGCAATAAGATGTGGAAATAATGCCACTGAGGCAATTTATAAAGTAGCTTATATGCTTGGGATAAAAGGGAAGCCATTCAATACTGTAGACATTGTGAAAGAATGTATGATCAAAGTTGTAGGATTCTTAGACCCTGATAATGTTTCTAGATATAACTGCCTTTTCAAGGGGAGCCATAAATAACTGTTTGGCAGCATGAATTAGCCTTCAACTTAACAAAATTTTTATGCAATATTTCAAAAGGAAAATAGATGTTATTCAATTGCTTTATATGAATCAATTGATACTGCTGACTTAATGTGGGTTTTATACTTTATTCAACTAATAACAGAAGATTTTCTTTTCTAAAAGGAGTAACTTGCTTTGGCACTCAAGGGCAAGACACAGGGAATAAGATACCTTCAACAACTTTGAAGATAAATGTCATGAAGTTGGACTGAATTTGGTAAATTTAGTGAGTGCAGGTACTCGCAGATGGTTCTCCTTCCGAGACAGGAAAACATGAAGGGTTTATTGCACAGGATTTTAAAAACAGTATTAATAGATTCATACACTCTCTTTCCTTTTCATTGTATCTTGTGTCAGCAAAATATTTGTGCTAAAGCTACTATTTTAGGTGACACAGTAAAATGTTGGAAGAATCATTAACTGTGCAACTGCAACACAGCGTGGCCTGTTTCGTAACATGCTGAAGTTGAATGATGAGATATTCAGTGTAAATTTGCAGTATCATTTTAAAGGGCATTGCAGGAACAGAGTTAGGAAAAATTTTATCTCCATGAGAACAGATAATTTTTATGAAGAATAGAATCAGCAAAGAGAATTTTTGAGAGAAGATTTCTGTAGGAACAGAGCATTTCTCTGTGTTATCATGCTAAAACATCTTGAATATCTCTTTGCAAGGTAAAAATAAGTCTATATATTGAAGAATACACAGCAATTACAGACCTTTTAATTTTAGAATACAAGTAAAGTTTCACAGACTTTGAGGGTCATGAAACCACATTCAGATTATCATTTCAGCCTCACTAGTTGATATCACCAACGCACCTTAAGAATATAGAGGGAATCAGTTGAGCTTTCAGCAGATGACATTTTAAAGACCCATGCGAAAGATGGAAAAATGCAATAAAAACAGGTATCTTCAGCAACATGCTTCAAAAATGCTTTCTTTCTTTTCACCTACTTAATGCTGTGAATCTATTTTCTCCTACCTAACCCAAATTAAGACACCCTTAAGGTCACAAATGATTGGCACACACTCAGAGGATCAATTGAACATGCTTCATGCTACAACGTAAATTCTAAAGCTTTCCAACAAAAACCAGATGTATAACTGCAAGAGGGACTCTACCTAACAAATTCAAACATTGCAACTGAGTTGTTTATACCCTCTCAATAACCTGAAATTTAAAAAAATGACAAATTCATCAAAAGGTTGGTTAAATTCAAAAAAAAATAATTAAATTTAATTTTTTCATTTTTTGACACTTTAAGTAGATATTACTTTGACTTTTATAAAATAATGTACATTTTTATTATGAATTGAAGTTTCTTGAAGGTGGACTTATTTGATCACAGCTAAATGAATGCAGACTTCCAACATGAAAAAGTTCCCCACTGCTGCTATAAACTATAAAAACATCAGTATAATAACAAAATACAAAACTTTGGTAAACCTCTTTGAATTTGGGGAACAGCACAAAACACACTTTTCAACACTCCTTCATTTGTGTTATGTGGAATGCTGCAAGATTAAGGTGGCCCCAGGATAAAAGAGAGTTTTATAAGCTATTTAGATCATTTTATAATCTTCACCATTGCTTCTTACCAGGTTCTACAACCTACAGGGGTCCTAAAACTTTTTAAACAGGGGGACAGTTTACTGTCTCTCAGACCGTTGGAGGGATGGACTGCTGACCCGGACAGGTCAGCTGCTAAGCAGGACAGGTAGCTGTGGCAAAAACACCCTGCGGGCCGCATAAATGTCCTAGGTGGGCCACATGTGGTCCACGGGCTGTAGTTTAAGGACTCCTGACCTAGAAGATCCAGTGTTGCTGGAGAAAACTATACTTGCGTTATTTTGTGTGTGAAATCCCAGGCAACCCTAATGGTAACGTCACAAATCTGACTTCCAGGACTTTGAAAACAAAGAACACTTGCTTCCCCAAAGGAGTAATATTTAAATGGCAGTTTCAAGAGGTGTTATGAGACGCTTTAGAAATAGAGCACAGCCTTACTATGAAACCAATTTACAGCTTTCTTATGAAAGCTA
>CAUYQV010184079.1:0-22510 GCA_963574575.1 Galagoides demidoff
CTGGTGGGACCACACCTACGGTGCATCTTACAAGGGTACATGCGAAACTCACTAAATGTAGAATATAAATGTCTTAACACGATAATGCTATGAAGGCTATGTTAACCAGTTTGATGAAAATATTTCAAATTGTATATAAAATCAGCACATTGTACCCCATGACTGCATTAATGAACATGGCTATGATTTAATAATAATAATAAAAAAAAGAACCTCCATTGTCCCTAGATGTCAACCCAGGTCTGTCTGCTTGCAAAGGTGGTAGTAGTACTCTTGACTTATACCATGATGAGCCCTTTAGATAGATAGGTGGATGGATGGAAAGGAAGAAAGTAAGGAAAGGGGAGGGGAAAGGAGGGGAGGGGAGGGAAGGGGAGGGAGTTAAGGAAAGGAGGGGAGGGGAGAAGAGAAGGGAAGGAAGGAAGGGAGGGAGAGAAGGAAGTAACAAACGGTCCTACCATATAGTTGGTTTAACTCTGAGACATTCTTCAGGATGGAATAATAATTCTTAAAGTTCCTGGCTAGGCATGGTGGCTCATGCGTATAATAAACCCAGCACTTTGGGAGGCCGAGGAAGAAGGATCACTGAGGCCAGGCATTTGAGATTGCAGTGAGCCGTTATGATTACACCAGTGAACTCCAGCTTGGGCTGCAAGTGCAAGAGACCTTGTCCCTAAAAGCATTAAGATAAAAATCAAGTTCCTCATACTGTATCTGTTAGTGAGCCTATTCCCTAGAGCTCGTAGAGAATTAAAAAGTGGAACTCTAAGCTGTGGTTTCTGTGAGATTAGCAATTATTATCTTGATATCATTATAGAATTCAAATATAGTATATTAAAATCTATTCAGTTATTTTTGGGGAAAATTCTCTGAATGTCATTGGGTCAGCTGAAAAAAGAAATAGCATTTTGTCATATAAACATACCTCATTGTACCTACTCAGTCCAGTGAGTAGGCCTGGTTCTCTCACCCCAAGTGAACACCACAGTATGTGGCTTCACAGAGATATGTGTGAATGGTCTCTAGGGGGTTAGCTGGAAGGGGAGGAAGCTGCCAAGCCAGCTGTGTACAAAAGAGGGTGTTTCTAAAATACAGTATCATTATGAAACTTCTTTTATGAAAACCTTTTGTTTTAAAATTTTATTCCTATTATCCAGGGGTTGGCAAACTAAAGCCTGTGGGCTGGATCTGATCTCCTGCCTGTTTTTGTAAATAAAGTTTTATGGGGACACTGCCTTACACCTTCATTCATGTATTGTCTCGGCTGCTTTCTAGCTACAGTGTTGGTGCTTGCAACACTGTAGCTGAGTAATTGCAACAGAGACCAGATGGCTCGAAAAGCCCAAATATTTACTGTCTGGCTCTGTACAGAAAATGTTTGCCGTCCCCTGTAATAATAGTATTACCTATTATCACTGGATTTAATTCTTCTTTTATTTTACTTTTAAAATTACCTAAAATTCAGCCTTGTAAACAAATAGGATGATTTCAGAATATGAAATGGAAAATGGAGGTGTGTGTGTGGGTGACATTAGGTAGGGGGTAGACAGGGTCTGAGAAGAAGCTGGAGGAGCTAAGACCCAGGAGCTAAGGAAATCAAAGCTCAGAGGTCAAGAAATAGCATTTTGTCATATAAATATACAAAATGGCACATGTAGGAGTGGCAGAGGTTGGATTTCAACTCTAGAATAACTCTAAGTATAGGACTCTTTCCTTTGTAGTACATCTGTTTTCTTAAATTCATGTAAACACAATGCAAAGCAGATTCTAAGTATTATATCAGAAACACAGGCCAATGATTTAGTTCTGGACTTGGCAGTCCAGAGACTGAGGTTCTGATGTGTTGAAATTTGGACTCAGTAATGATGACTGGGTTTGAATCATAGTCCCAGCACTAACCTTGGCTGAATCACTTAAATTTGCAGCCTGCATTGTTTTCTGGTGGGGCGGAGGTGGGAGGGAGTACGTCTGTAAATTGAGGAGGGTGTTGGGATGATCTCCACGGGCTCTTCTGGCTCTCACTTTCTGTGATGCTGGGACTTTAGGAGGTGGCATTTGATCTGGGCTTTGGAGGGTGGGGTGGTTTTGACAGGCTGCCTTGTAAATGAGGGGAAAAGGTATTCCAGGTGGTGAAAACAGTTTGAGCAAGAACACAGTGGCTAGTAACTGTAGAAAGGACTCTGGGAATGGTGCATAATAGTCTGGTCTGATGGGGCTAAAATGTAATCCTGTAGAAGATGGGAGAGTCAGGAGGAATCTGCCTCTGAGCAGAGAGACAGCCTTGAAAGTTATGCTTAGGAGCTGGGAACTTTATTCCGTGGAATTACGGAATTTGAAAGATCCTTGGTCCTTTCTTCAGTATTCCTGGACTCTCTAGACTATGTGTTTTCTTTTCAGACACTTATACATGTAAGAAAATTCTTCTCTACCTTGATTCGGGACTTACAGGTTTTCCCCATACATTTCCTGGTATAGATAATGGAAAATTATAAACGGTAGAGGAACGTGTTCAGGGATAGGTAATCCAAGGCCCTGATGTGGACCTGTGGCAGCACACGTAGAATATGTAACCTTACAGGAACAGAACTTGCAAAGGCCTTTTAAAGCAGTCTAGTCATGGAGTGTGTGCTGATCACATGTGATAGGTCGGTCACTGACCAAGAATGCCACAGTGAGACAGAGTTCCTGCCCAAACACTCCTCCCAGACTCATGTGGAAGATGGATCAGTAGACTACTGTGACAAGGACTGTAGTCATTCAGGTCAGGAGCTCTTAACTGCAGATGGAGGGGAAGAGGTCAGGAGTGTGGGGAAGTTGAGGAGCTGACCAGATTGACAAGAAGGGAGAGCGCTCCAGGGAGGGGGAACCTGGAGACAGAAACCTGAGTGAATGGCCTAAGGCCCTGGGAGCTGTTCTCTGGCAGGTGTGTGGTTGTGTGTAAAGAGGTTAGAGACGGGGCTGGAGCAGTGCCCTGAGACTCATGCTGAGGGGCCGTGTTTGCCCTGCTAAGGACTTTCACATTAGATCCTGAATCTGATGAGAAACCAGCATTCTTAAAATAGTCACAGTCATTCCCTGTTTTTAGAATGTACTTATACTTCTTTAAAAAAATATTAGAACATATAGAAAATATGAAGGAAAGATAAAAATCACCATTAATCTCACCAACCAGAAATAACCACTGTTAAAACATTTAATATATTTCTAACCAAGTGTGTTTTTAGGAGTAGGTACATAATGAACGAGTGGCTTTATTGCAAAATTAATATCTTGTATCTTGCTTTTTAGTATAACAGTGGATGCCAGCATCTCCCAGGCTATGCCTTTAAAACTTTTTTGAGAACTTAACTTTTAATGACTACATATTACAGCACAAAAGATAGCTATATCTTATTATACTTAAACATCTCATAATGGATTAGATTTTTGAGTTGCTTGCATTTTTTTACTGTCAAAAATAACGTTGTGATACACAGCCTTATAAATCTATATTCACTTCTGACCATTTGAGATCGGTCTAGACATGTCCGTAGCTGCAGGTACATGTATGTGTGTTTAAAAAGCTTTTTTGATAGCACTGTGAAGGGTGGGTTGGAAAGAGGTGATCTGGGGCAAGCAGACCAATAAGGTTGTTATTTGAGCCATTTGGACAAAGCAGGAGGGCATAAGCTAAGTTACTGGCTGCAAGGTCAGAGAGAGGAGGAGATGGTGTTTGCATAACAGAGGTTTCAGTAGGCTTTTCTACATACTACATGTTAATTCAGAGGTTGCAGTGGCTGCAGTGGGAGAAGTAGGTGACCGGGGGTTGATGGTGCTCTTCTCTGAGTAGGAAATGCCCGGCAGGAAGAACAGGTTTGAACGGTTGGCCTGGAAAGGGGGAAATTATCAGCTCGGTATTAGGCATGTTGCCTTTAAGGGCATAAAGGTAAAACTGTCAGGAAGATAGTTTATAAATTGAACTGATAGTTTAGGAGAGAAGTCCAAGCAGGATGTTCAGCTGTGGGAGCCATCCCCCTGACAAAGGTGGCGGAGAAGCCAGTCACAGAAGCAGTGCTGGAGATTGGGTGTTCATGGTAAGAGGCTGTGGAACATGACCTAGGAGGTGACACGGGGAAACTAGAGAAGGTGCTCCGGGATAGTCTGAGGAAAACCAGAAGGGGGGGCGTTGAGGAAGCCAAGAGAGGCAGGAGCTTCAAGGAAAAACTCATCTAACGGTCAAATGATGCAGAGGGCAAGCAAGAAAAGGGCGGGAGGGCCTGCACAGGCGCCTCGGCAGGCCAGATGGGAAGGAAGCAGCAGGGAGCTGCCAGAGCCAGGAGCCCTGTTCATGGGCTGTTTGCTAAGATAGCTCTGGACAGCTTAATGGAGGCAGCAGAAGATTCACTTTTTCTTCTTATTTTTGTTAAATAAGGAAAGCTAGATTTCCTGATCATCACCCGGACTTCAGTTCCCTCTCCAGCATTTGCTTCCAGCATGTTTAAAGTCCTTTTGTTGTGATTATTTTTGTGGAATATTTTGTGACTATTTTTGTGAAAGCCCCACTGCTCAGGCTCCTAGCATCTAACTTCACGTTCTGTTCGAAACAGCAGAGACCTCCATGTTTGTACATGTGGTCTTACTGGGGTTTAATAAGACTCTGTTTTAAGCTTCAGGAAATAACATTTGGAATTGCAGTTTTAAAATTACAGAATATGACTCGTATCCTTGAAGTTTGATTGTTACCTGAAGAATTAGTCGAAAACGATAAATGTTTAAATGTTGCAGTTTAGGGAATGTCTTTATTGTGTTGCCAGATGCTGAATGACAGAGAGCTTTAATTCTAACAAGCTTTAATTAGAAAGAGAAAAGAAATCAAAGGGTGGTGTCACCCAGACATCAAAATGAACCATAACAAGGAACACTTTTATTGGTTACAGGACATCAAGAATGTGCGAGCGAGTCTTACTCGTTCCCTTCACCAACAATGAAGAGACTGCAGGCCTCCTTGGGGGTTCACACCAGCAGGCTTATTGAACACACAATCATTTTGATAGGTGTTTTTCATTGGTAACATGATTCTCTTGGGGCTGCAGACATTTATTTTTAAAAATATGCTGAATGATTCTTGGCTTTAAAAAAAGAAACAATATGATAAATGTTCCTCAGGAGGAAGAAGTAGATAGTTAATGCAGTGTATCCACTGGTTTCTTGGTTAGCAATGAATTATCCTGTTTTTGAGCAATGTTTCTTTCAGCGTTTGCTTTAGAGATGTTGGGATCAAAAATAGTTGTCCTTTTTCTTTAATGTCATTATGTTATGTAGAAAACAATTATCCAGACAGGAGATTAAATAGAGGGGAAAATAGATGATTTTACTTTATAAAGAGCCGGGTTATCATTCTGGTAAGGTGAGATTTTGCCTTTCTCAAAGATAGATATTACTTTGAAATTCTTGGTCCTTCTTTCTCTTTGTATTCCGGCCAAGTTCAATATTCTATATTTTAACTCCTTCTGTGCTTCTCTTCTTCCCTTCCAGTCTAGAACCTTTGAATCCCTGTAATCGCTTTTTCACTACTATAGCCAAGTCTCTTTCTCCTTAACTTGGATGGAATCCGATTCAGTCTGCCCAGGCTCATCATTTGACGTCTTGCTAACACCTGGGCTGCCGACCCCTGCTAGTAAAACCTGACAACCACAGCCCTTGTAGCCTCTGTAAATTCCTGGCCTCCAATTTGGTAGACTCTCAAAGTGGCCTTAGCAATCCTTTTTTCCCTAAGCAGTTCTCCCCTTTGTGGCTATTCTACACTTCACCCCTTCTTTAAACTTCTTCCCTGGAACCTATTCCCTCAGTCTCAGGAGATGGTCTTGACCTCTGTTATGGGGAGACTACCAGGCAGGACCTGGAGGAATTCCTCCTTTACTACCACCCTATCACTCCCTACAAGTTTTCTCTTAACCCCGCCACCTTCTAGCTATTTTCCTACTTTAACTTTGTTGCCACTCTGCTCAAGAGTGGTGCCCACTTGCTTACCCTGCTGCTCTGGGGCTTCCACGGAAACCACTCTTGACAGGTTGCTAGTGACCTAACAGTGAAGCCAGGGAGACATTTTCCGACCTTTACCTTGTTTGGTCTCTCTGTGGTTTATTGAGCATCTTCCCCTTTTAGGAAAATATCTCTCTTTTGGATTTTATCCCACCTTCTTAAAAAGAAGCATTTAATGATTTAGAAGAAAATTGATGTGAAAGCTTACAGCCTACTAGTAACCAAACTTTTAAGAATTATACTTGTGTATTAATACATGGTAATTTGATTAATTATACTTTAAAAATGTATTTCTTAAAATGCTTGACTGTGATTATCATTTCATTACGTATGTGTATATCAAACATTGTGTTGGATTCATTAAGCATGTACCACAAAATGTAAGAAATATCCATATTATAGTAATTATTCCTTGGTTTTTTCTTTCTCAGTTAATGAAGGAGTTCCCCCTTCTGAGCATGTTCAATATCCATGAAAACCTTCTGGAAGCCCTTCTGGAGCTGCAAGCGTATGCTGATGTTCAAGCAGTCCTAGCAAAGTACGATGGTAAGTCCTCGGGTGTTTTTATGTACTTAAATATTCCTTTCTTCTTCATGTGTTCCCATGGTTAGATTGGAAGGATCATTGCAAATAGCACAGTGCTTTAATAACTATCCTCTTACCATCTTTTCCCCTGCAGTTTTATAATGGTGTTTGGTAGAGTCTTAAAATTTTCTAGTTAGCAAGGGCCAAAAATAGCACATGGTGAAGCCCCCATCCCTCTCCTTCCTTCTCTCCAGGTTACCCTCGTGCCCTCCCTGTCAGGCAGTGACGTAGACCCTGCTTTATTACCTCCAAGTCAGAAACCACTGCGCACCGCACAGGCAGCACCTACCCTGTTGGAACTCTGACCCCACATCAGTAGCACTTTGACCCTGCCTGTTGGTTCTGCTGACCTTTCAGAGCAATAATAGAACACGTGGCAGCTCAGTAAATACCTGAAGGCAAAGTCACACCCTCTCCATCCTCGGTCATCTCGTTAGCACAGTATTCCCAGTTCTCTACATGTCAGGCTTTGATGTTGCTTCACCATTCTGGTTACTTACCCATGAACTCATTCCATTTTGCTTGTTTCTAATAAATGAGAAAAATAAACTGGCATATCCTAGAGGTTTGAAAACTTTTCTACTCTTATTGCCCTATTCACCATCTGATTAATCATACAAAAATTATCTGCATAATTACCTGCCTTAATGTAGCTACTGGACCTTTGCAAGACTTTGTACTATTATGCCTTATTTCAATAACTATTAAATAAGTATTTCTGTTTATAAAGTGGAAATTAGGGAGTGACGATTTATATTACACAATCACCTTTTGCTTTATAAATTACTTTTTCTTTAGTAAGCATCATCAATGTGTTTAAGGAATTATTCGGATCACAAATTTCCAGGACTTTATCAAACATGGCAAACTATACCATTTGGGTCTTATTTTTGACACACAATTCTTTATAAAGAATCTCTGGAGTGAGTTAGAGTTGTTATCCCTTACAGCATAGGAAACTGAGGCATTGTGAAGCTGTTTTGCTTCTGTTTTGTTTTCCTCAAATTCTCACTCACATTGAGGGAAACTTGAAGCCCTCTGCCAGCGACACGGCCCCTGGCCTGTGCGGACGTGAGCGCCGTGTGTAACAGGGCACATGCTACCTAGTATGGAACTGATTTTAGAAAGAGAGAAAAGTATTTGTGGAGTAAACAAAATAAAGACTGTTTGGCTTTCATGTCAGCTCACTTTTATTCGTGTTTATAGGCTGAAATCTCACTGTTCAGCTGAACAGTGGTCTAAGTTGGAGGATCCGGGGCAGTCCAATGCAGCCCATAGCTGGTGATGCATGCTTATCTAAGAGTTGTCTTGGGCCACACGTTAAATACACAAATACTAATGAAAGCTGATGAGCACAGAAAGATCTGTGCATCATTTTCATGATCTCCAACACTGCAGATAAACATTCACAGCCAGTCACAGGCTGTGGTTGGACACCCCTGAAAACTGTGAGGCTGCTTGTAGGCAAAATGCTCAGACATTGATGTTCTTTTAGTACCAAAGGAACCCAGTCCTTTGGATCTGTGGGTTCAGGTAGTCACGCACTTTTCCAAATGCCACTCTGTGGCCACCAGTGCCGCAACAAGGTTCCAGTGTTCTCATCCTCAATTGCTGACCTGTACTCTGAATATATCAATGCTTAAGAAATATATCAATGCTTAATCCGTAGAGCCTTTGGGATCACAAGTCTCACAAGACTTCTTTCATGAAGATCTCAGTTCATTACAGAGCTCACCAGCCTTGTGTTGTAAGACTGATTGCAAAATAAAGAAATGAACTCCTTTGGAGCTTTCTGTCGCCCCTGTCTATCCCATCGCACAGCCTCTGTTCCACAACAACTGAAAGCTGATTTATTAGATTCTGATAACATATGTTCACATTATTTGTTACAACAGCCCGTCCCACCCTCCACTAAAACTTGGCTCACACTTTGAAAAATTCCTTTGTCACAAATGGACAAACTCACCATACCAAGGCCCTTGTGTTGAGCTTTGTTTATGTTGTGTACCTGGCAACAGAGATGATGTTCTTGTTCATTATTCATGGAAAAAGAGCCTCATTAGTGGCAGGACACATACTGTTGCCGAGATGCCTCGTTAGGGGTTTTGAGTTCAGCAGTTGTCAATAGAGTGCAGATGACCTAACCCCGAGTGAAGTCTGAAGGGAGTTTTGGCGCTGACTTGGCTCCGGCCTGTATCATTTACAGTAGAAACATAATGAAGTGGCTGCTGAAGTTACTGTTCTTGAGGGGTGAGCTGCAACCACTCAAGATTGTTGAAAAACATGCCTCTTGTTCCTCACCCCATCCCATGAAATGAGTTCTTTCAAGTTCATCTCTGCTGCTTTGCCTGGAGACCTCTCCTGAGCTGCTGGCTCCTTATCTGGGCTTGGGCAAGGAAGTGGGCGCTTTAGAGGGCTTGGAGCTCAGACAGCTAGTAGAGGCGCCCCGTTCTTCACCCTCATTCAGATGTCATCATTCTAATCCACGAGATGCTGGAGACAGCACTTTGAATCACAGCCTCGTCCTTGCCCTCCGCAGAGCCACACCCCGGCCGCAGAGCTGTACGTTATCTTTGCTAATTGGAATGCTCTGCTTGGGTAGCTGTCTCTCGGATGGTTTATGGGTACCCCAATCCTTCCTTTGTTACATTTGCTATGTGGAGGAATTGTTTTTAGTAGTGTGTTGAAGCGACACACTGGGATTAGTGCTACTTTTCTGACCTTTGCAAAAAAGATTTAGAAAAATGGCAAGGCACTGAGGGCGGGGGAGAACATTTGGGGGAGGAAAGGACGAAGGCCAAATGTATTCATCTTGGCTCATTCTCTTCACGATTTAAAAAAATGGCTTTGAGTTTGAAAATAAGTGACATTCATAAACTCCTTTTAAGCAAAGCACTTTGGAAATCCTGGGTCCCTGCAAGGATTACCAGTTAATTAGTCACATCTTGTTATCTGCAATGTAAGTTTTGATTTTGCCACTGAGATAACTTCTCATGTTTTATTATTCCAGCCATTAGTCTGAAATGCTGTCTTGCCATCCTGGGGAATTTTTATTCTCTTTTATTTTCAAGGTGTTAATGTATGGGTGGGCAATTGTGTCCAGGTGGTTGGTCCTGGTTCTTCATACAGTGACTACAATAGCAGCAGCAACAGCTAACATGGCTTGAGTTCTTGTAATGTGTCAGTGTCAGACAGGATTGTCACCACAAGTGTATTTGGTAGCTACTGTTGTTAGCCCCCCTTTACAGCTGTTGTGACTGGCACAGAAAGAAGTAGCTTGCTCCCAGGAAGAACCCACAATATCCAAGTTTAGCTAAGTAGCTGTTACATTGTGGTAGAAAAGTGATCAACTGAGAGCAATTTTGTTAAATATGATGTGAATTCTATAAGGACAGGAAAGGCAAGATAAAAAAACAAGGTGGGCTGACTCCATGGCCAGGTTTTTTGTTTTGTTTTGTTTTGTTTTTGAGACAGATTCACACTTTGTCACCCTGGATAGAGTGTTATGACTCATAGCTCACAGCAACCTCAAACTTTTGGGGTCAAGCGATCCTCTTGCCTCAGCCACTCAGGTAGCTGAGACTACAGGTCCCCCCAGTGATGCCTGGCTAGTTTTTCTATTTTTAGTAGAGATGGGTCTCACTCTTGCTCAGGCTGGTCTGGAACTCCTGAGTTCAAGCAGTCCACCCACCTCAGCCTCCTTGAGGATTATGTGCTAGGATTACAGGCATGGGCCACCTCATCCAGCCTCAGAGCCATGCTTTTAACCATCACACCTAGCCTTTTTCTGCTGTTGGCAGTATCTAAATTGTTTTTTAAAATGCCATTGTTCTTGTTGTTATTATTAGCCAGAATTTATTGAGAACCTATTACATGCCAAGTATGTTATACACATTAGCTATAACCTCATAATTACTTGGCAAGAATGTAGTTACTTCATTTTAGCAGATTCAGAAACTGAGGCTCTGTGAGTTTAACTTGCAAGACCACATTCCTAAAAAACAAAAGAGCTGGGATTCACATCCAGGTCCAGCTGGCTCCAAAGCCCATGTGTTTTCCATAAATGTAAGCCTTGCTAAAGTGATGTGCTGTGCTGCTCCCAGGGGCAAAGGCACGAATTAGGTGGGCTGAGCTGTAGTGCAGAACTTCAGTGATGCCAAATTGTCTTTTAAGATTCCTTTCTAATCATTCTTTAAGAACTGAGTATATCTATTTTTTTCTTATATTTCTGAACTGTCTTCAAAATATGTCTTTCCATCTTCAGTCAGCTTGTACCTGATTATTTTAATCACAAAGGGGATTTGGTGTAAGATATTCATCCAATTTGAGATTTATTATCATTTTTTTGTTCAGTCATGCACTTGCTATAAAGACAGCAGCATTTTCAAGATCACCAAGTTGTGAGACCCTTCTTCACTGCTTTTAAAGACGTTTATAGGCCACCTAGGTGGAAACCTTAAGTCTCAAAGATTAGGGTGGTAATGTGGGAAAGAATTCAAGTGTTTTTTAATTTATTATCATTCGTGTATTTCAGTTTTTGAAGAATTTCCTAGAGCAAATGAATGTGAATCTCAGTGCATTGAGTCACCTATGGGAGCATCTAGTTGTGTCTGTGTCTCGTCAGTGATCCTTGGGGTACCAAAAGGCAGCCAGGGGTAGTGGGGAAGAGGTGGGTCAGGTCCCAACTCTGCCTCTCACTAGCTGAGTGAACTCAAGCAACTTCATCAACCTTATAAGCTTTGATCTCTTTCTTTGAAAGTAAAAACAAGGCTTAGAAAGGCTAAGTAACTTGCCCAAGGTCACACAGCTGTTATTTTCTTATAAGGATTAATCCATGTTTAGACAGTGTTTATAACAGTGTGGGACACTCAGTAAGAGTTCTGATGCTGTAAGACTTCTATTAATTGCTATAAAGAGCTAAGATTGCCACTCCTAAACCTCACCACCGTTACTGATCAGTCTTGGTCAAACAGAAAACCATGACATAAGAGAATAAGAGCTGAGTCTTGAGCCCTGCAAAGAGGCAGCATTAGAGCTTGTTATCCCATTTAATCAGGCACCTAGTAGGACATATACATCAGGAGATATTTGATAGGACCTGAAATTTCTAGTTTTATCTAAACTTTTGGAAAGCTGTAAAGGGGTTGTCACTTCTAATCAAAGGATAGATTGTTTCTTTGGCTTCATAACAACTTCAGGCTCCGAACAATTTGTACAAACACAAACCCAGACCCAAGCCCTTGTGGATATTTATTCCCTTCAAGTCATTTAGTAATTGCCCTAAGTTGGGGGTAAAAACTTCCCTGTTGTTCCCTTCTTCTCCAAAAGACCAGGGACTTTTTTGTAGTCACTAATGTTATATAAATGCAAGAAATATATCATGACCATTTTTACTGATGCCATCAGACTCATGCTAAATTAGCATTATTATCTGCCATCTGGTAGTGTACGGAGGGTATACGCTTTGGAGCAGGACATTGAAGGAAATATTTTCATCTCAGTCGACTGAAAACACAAGTTCTAAAGACTGTCATTAGGGAATTGTTCTATGTTGAGATGATTCAGAGAATAAGCCTTTTGCTGATACTGTTTTGCAGAGTCAGCATGTAGTTATAAATAAGAATTTCATAAACCTTGTGCATTGCCCAGGGCTTATAACTAGCAAAAAGTTACACAACTGTCATCACAGTTTCTTTGAAACAGTCACTGGATACCCTGTCCTTTAGTCAGGCTGTTTTCCATTTATGTTTGAGAAGTAAGCAGGAAGAGGGGGGATTCGAGATGTCTGGAGGACCAGGGAGGAAAATCTGTATTGTCAGCACTTCGTATCAGGCCATCCAGACGTCCAAAATAGAGCTTGGACTCAGGAGTTCCAGACCAGCCTAAACAAGAGCAAGATCCCCTTGCTGTTAGGGAAGAGTTCCAAGATACCAGCCAAGTACCTGAAGGGACCTGTTGTGTGTAAGGTGGGCAATGAACCACGTGGCTGCTTCAAAGAAGAAAATAGTGATCTGCACTGGTCCCGGGCTGCGGCTCAGGCCTGTAACACAAGTCCTGAGGAAGGACGGCCCTGTGTCGTTTGGCACTGGATGCCCTGCTGATTAGGACACCAAGAGGCAGACCTGCCAAGAGGACTGGGCCTTTGAGGTTACCGTGGAACAAACAAAGGCTGGCAGGGAGTGCAAGCACTGAGCAGGGCTTGCACTAATAGATGCCATTTCAATGAGGACTGTGCACAGGAGAAACTTCTGTCTCTGATGATAGAGGACCTTTTACGAATGCATACATCTGTAATTCACATAGTTGGCAGATGCACAAACCCTCAAAATTTATGTCGTCTTTAGTAATCCTTATTACCCAGTTATCATAATTTACCAAGGTAACATCCCTCCCCAGCCGGCCATTACTGTCACGGAAACTGCTGCGTTTGGCTCCAGGGCACCAGCCTCAGAGGGGCCTTGTGATACAGAACTTCTGGGGTGATCCAGCCCAAAAACTGCAAATAACATCTGGTGTTTGGCTTTGCAGCATGAGATGAATTTTTCTGGGTGTAGTTGAATGTGTGTTGCCTGCCCCTCCCCCTTCCCCAAATTACTAAGGTCATGTAGAATTTCCCGATTGAATCATTGAAGTCCCAGGTGGCACATCTTTCTGAGAGTCTTGTAGATCAATCCTTTTTATTTCTTCAGTGAAATGTTCTCCTTCGGTTGAAAGGGGGCCTTTTGGATTGGCTTTTTAAAGGTGGGGCAAAAAGACCTCACACGGTCTGGACCGAACAACAGCAACAAAAATCTAAGGACAGAATCCTGTATTTCTGTTGTTTTCTTTGTACTGTATGAAGAACAGGAGTGAAGTGAGAAATTTTTTTTTGAGGATAGCATCTCATAGTGGGACAGTAATAATATGTCACAATCTAGAAACAGGTGATGAAGGAGGAATGGAATGCTTTTTTGTTTATTTGTCTTTTTTGTGTGTGTGATTGGTTCAGGGCCCCCACAGCATCCGTGTAGACCATGTGTATTAGACTGACAGAAGCTTCAGGTGTATTTGGTGGAGATGATTATCAATTTGTGGCCCGACCAAGAGAAGGGATACTTGGTACTTCATAATCTTAAAGGATTACAGATGTACTTAGTTTAATTTTTTCAAATTATTTCAGCAGAGATCTCTGACATCCTTATTTTGTTGAAGATACTAACTTTTAGGTGCTTCTGGATAGAGAAGTAAATATGATCTTTTCTATGTCACCAAGAAGGTTTCAGTCTAGCGGAGAAAGACATTAAAACACACACACATCAGTAAGTCTAAGTGAGATGAGTCAGTGTTCGGTGACTCTGTTTGAAACACTCTGTAGAGGGTCCAGAGAAAGAAAGCCTTTGAGAGCGAGCCCTGTGTCCTCTCGGCTTGAACTCCTGTGTACTAGGGTAATCATTCGGAATGTCTGCGGTCAGGGAGTGAATCAGGAGATGGAACTGCCACGGTGGCAGAGTGTCCTCATGTTTATCGCCGGCTGCCACCTTTGAAAATATTTTAGAATCATAGATATGAGAACTGCTGACCCTTAAATGACCTACTAGTTCCCAAGAAAAGTAATGATCCTTTTAAACTACATCCCAATTATTATTGTTATTGGTAGGTGGACAGAAGAAATGAGGTCAAAAAGATTATGATTAAAAATCGTTTTATCCTATCTAAACATTTACCCCATGGGTTTCCCGAGACCCATCTATTTGATAGTTTGACTCGTAATTACAGAAATGTCTTCCAAGATTATTACATTTAAATTTTTGCTATTATGAGCCATTTATGACTTTTTAAAATTCTAGTCATTCTGCCTAAGATGACCTTTTCTTTCAGCAGCACAGTTCCAATACAGGGTCCTGCAGGAGCCAGAAGAGGTGTGGTTTGCCTTCCTCATGTCTGGCCAATTTTCTTCTACTTTTCTTCAACCTTGTTTCAGCTTTTTGTTTTTTCTTCCTGCCCCACATTCTCATTCTGCTGCTGTTTGAAATAGACACTCAGTTTCAAACATCAATACAACTCCATGCGTTCTGCTGGAATGTTCTGCTGAAATGCCGTAAACAAAGATAAGTGTAGCACACATGCTAAGAAATAACCAGTTTCTGACTTCCTCTTTAAAAACCCATCAACATTGTCCACTGTCAGCTTCCAGGAGCTAAATACGATCTAAATATTTGGAAAATGAAGGAATCTAATATCTTATTGTCAAGACGCTAGAGATGTTAGTACATTAGTTTAGGATTTTACTCAGCAAACACTGGCCACCAACTATATTCCAGACACTGTTTTGTGCTATAGACACAAAGAAGTGAAGAAGCAGAGCTTTTCTGCCTAAAGCAAACCACATACTTAGGACAGGGGACAAGAGAACAGATAATGGCTATAAAGTATAAAGACTGTAGTAGACTCTAACCTAAGGTGGAAGGGACGCCAGACCCAGCAAGGGAGAGTGAAGGACTTTGAGGCAAACAGAACATATTGAAAGGTGTGAGTGCCCATTGAACTTGGCATGTGTGGAGATCTCTCTGTACGTAGAGCCAAGAGACTGAGGAGGGATGTAGCTAAGGGCAGCAGGTGTATGGGGTGAGATAGGGTGGGGTCAGACTTCCTAGGGCTTTGCATCCAGCTGGCATCCTACACATAGTCCCAGCATAAGAAGAGCTTTAATCTGACCCAGAGTGAAGAGAGTGGCACAGTAGGTTCACATCATGCCATTTTCTGACTTGAGAGCACTCATGTGTGACAGAGAGTGGGATGCCCGCCAAAATGATGATTAGGTGGGTTTTCTTAGAGATGGGGTCTTGCTAAGTTGTCCAGGCTAGTCTCAAACTCCTGGCCTCAAACAGTTCTCCCTTCTCAGTCTCCCAAATCACTGGGATTACAGGGTATGAACCACCATGCTCAGCTCATGATGAGGTGATTTCAGACACTGCGGTGAAGTACAGTTGTAGTGGAGACATTTGTAAGGTTTTTCAAATACTAGTACAGAAAGAGTTTGTAGGGCTGTGTGTAATGTCTCACACCTGTAATCTTAGCACTTTGGGAGATTAAGGGGGGAGGATTGCTTGAGGTCAGGTGTTTGAGACCACTCTGAGCAACACAGCAAGACCCCATCTCTGCAAAAAGTAGAAAACTTGGCTAGGGGTGATAGTACATGCCTATGGTCCCAGCTACTTGGGAAGCTGAAGCAGAAGGATCGCTTGAGCCCAGGAGTTTGAGGTTGCAGTATGTTGTGGTCATGCCACTGCCTTCATGCCCAGAAAACAAAGCAAGACTGTTTCTAAATAAAAAGTAAGTAGAATTTGCTTTTTCTTTCTCAAGCACCAAATGGAAATCCCAGTACAGAAACTTTTTGTTTGTTAGATGAGCAAAAATTCCTATTTGAAACTATAGCCACTTAATTTTATTTGCTGTCTGGTGATCTCCTAGCTACAGGAAGTTGAGGCTTGTGGAGACCCAGCATAATCCTCAGAGAGTCTTCCAGAGAAGCATAACTAAAACACAAAGAAGAGCCTGCCAGTACTAACATAACCCATCAACGCCGACCTTATTGTGCCAGAGTCATAACAATGATATGAGGGGAAAGATGCGGAATTGGGGGACCCGGTGGAGGGTGCACCTGTCCTTTAAAGGTTGTGGTTTGGAGACAGTGGAGTACACGATGCGAATGCCTGTATAGATCTCACTGGCTAAAATCAAAGCATCTGATAAATCCTTACCCCACTGACACTTCAGTTACTACAAAAGTAGACAAAGCGTGAGAGTAATACCCTGGATTTAATTCTTGCTAAAAAGTGAAAAACCTTAAAAGAAGGCGACCATGTTATCTGTAGCAATAGAAAGAGAGGGGAACATTTGGCACAGACGTGTTCCTTGAATCTAAAAACAAAACAACAGCAACAAAAAGCCAAAGCCGTGCTTTTTTTTTTTTTAATTGAGAGGAAAGATAAATAGGAAACCACAAATGGAGATTCAATGACTATAACTTATTTGGTGCTGACACCATTTGGCCAGGAG
Source organism: Galagoides demidoff (assembly GCA_963574575.1). Lineage (NCBI taxonomy): Eukaryota > Metazoa > Chordata > Mammalia > Primates > Galagidae > Galagoides > Galagoides demidoff. Next base: position 16,645 of record CAUYQV010184079.1, read on the forward strand.
ATGTAGAGATTTTTTTTAAGTGGAAAATGGCTCAAGAAAGATGGGAGGCTTTAAAAGATGAAATTCTGCTTACCCCCAATGGAAAAAGTATAAAGGAAACATAAAAATTAAAGTATAAAAAGATTAGAATGACAAACAGCTAAGTAAGTATATACACAGGTGCAGTATAAACCTGTAAGCAGGTTTTCAGGGTGGGTAAGTTCAGAGCAAGCTAAAAGCCTCACACATTGAAGGACTTAATGTGTGAAGCTAATTTTCCAAGCCAAGCAGCAAAGAAAGTATAAGGGATGACTGGGGAAATCAAAGAGAGGCCTCACTGGCAGATGGGATGGTGATAAGGACCAGTTATTGCAAGTTCAGTCCTACCATGAATTAGCTGGATGTCTCTTAAGAATTTCATGGAGCTTCTCTGGGCCTGTATTTCTTCATCTGTAAAAGAGAAATATTTGGGGTAGATGAGCTGGGTCCAGTTCTCTGCCTGTCTCGTGGTAGATCTGTTTGGAGCAGAGAACATGGTACTAATACATTGATAAGAAGGCACAGCTACTCATTCCTATACTCTGCTTCCCTTTAAGGCTTTGCATTCTTTCTTTTTAAAATTCTAGCAAACAAGTTAATTTCGGCAAAATTCTAGAAGAAATTGTTATGTGGTTTATGATCACTTAGGAAAGAGGTGACTGAAGACCCAACATGGATTTACTAAGGAAGTTTTGCCAAAAAATCCACAGATAGTGGATGTAAAAATTCTTGTAGTCTATCTAATAGTACTTAACTGTTTATTATTAGTTTGAATGATCATTTTTTCTTCATGTTTATCAGTTATGGGAAAACCATAAAATGTTTATATCTTTATTTAAATAAATCATTTGATAACATTTTTAATGCTATCCTTTTAGGTAATAGGGAGCAGTGTGGAAATAATACCTAATTAGTAAATGGCTGCACTTATGTCTTTGCAGACCACAGTAAATTAAGGGCAACCTTACAGTATCCTATTTCCAGATTTTCTCCTTAGTCCATAGTCAGTAGTTTTTAAATCAGACTTTGGGGACAGCAGCCCAGTTAAAAATCCGTGCTCTGGAGATGTATTTGTTCTAGCTTTGTGATACTGGCATATTTCTTGACCATTCTATGCCTCATTTTCCCCATTTATAAATGAAGCTAACAGTCCCATCTCATAGAGTTGCTCTGGATTAAATAGGATAATGTGTGTAAGTGATCAACACCAGTGCCTGGCACTTAGTAAGGCCTTGGTAAGTGATAGCAGTAATTTTGAAGATGAAAATGATCATTTGGGGAAGAAAATATGGATGGAACAAAGCTGTGGGTGGCAGCTGGAATTAGAAAGTTTAGTATGCTGGAATGATGTGCTGAACCCATTCAAATTTAATGGTTTAGATTGATTTTAAGACTTGAAATTTAATGGAGTCAAATATGTAATACTGCCTATAGGTTTTGAAAGTTTCAAAAATATTCATAGCTTCCAATAAAAGACCTGACTTTGGCTGAAATCAATTTGAATAGAATCTGAGGGGGTTTTGTTGACTCCCAGGGTCATTCCAGCTGGTGCTTAGGCAGGTGTAGTGGCCACAGCTCCTCTGACTGCACATTTCCCCTGAGCTCCAGACCGGTTGGGTTCAGGGAAGTTAGAGGATTATTTTCATTTCTAATTATATTTCAAAATCACCCATGACTCAGCAACAAAAAGAGTTGAGAAGTTCTGAAGACTGTCAATTGAGGAACCGATGATATTTATCCTGGAAAAGCTTGGTATAAAGGAAATATTTTAACCATCTTAAGGTTTGAAAGACCTAGGTTTTTCGAGAAGGATTCCTGAAGAGAATAGAGTGGGACAAAATGATAAAAAGGCAAGTAAAATACTATAAAGAGGTCAGATTGTTAAGGGAAGACAGCCTCTGATAACCAAAGAGTTATAGGTTATTTTAAAAAGTATTTTTAGTGAGGTATGTATTAAATATACTAACATGCACAAATTTTAAGTGTAGAGAGGGATGATTTTTCACTTAGTTATACATCTAAGTAACTACCACTCTGATGAAACACAGGACATTATATCATCTCAGGTTTCCTCCTGCCCCCCTCCAGCCAGTAACTGCGCTCCAGCCCAGCAGTAATCACTTTCCTGACCTCTATCACCGTACATTAGGTTTGCAAACTTCACTCAGCCACTTTGGAGCACTGTTTAGCAGTTTTCAATGAAGTTTAACAGACATCTCTACCTTCTGCTCCAGCAATTCTAATTCCAGTTGCATATCCAAGAGAAATGAGAGATGAGATTTGGTTTCTTTAAAAAAGATTACACAGGGTGGTCACAGGAGCATTATCCATCATAGCCCAAAGTGAGCAAACAATCCACATATCCATTATTAGGAGAATATATAAACATACGATGCAGCCACACAGTGATATTCCACTCAGCAATGAAAAATAATGAAGGACTGATGCGTGCTACACAAAGACGATCTTGCCACCAACATGGTGCGTGGAAGAGGCCAAACACAAAACAGCACGTCCTCTGATCCCATTTGTACAGAGATCAGGACTATCACTCTCAATAAACAACTCTCATGACAGTTGGATTTTGAGTGCCTAGCATGGTTAGGGAAATGTCTCCTTTCGGAAAAGGATTTGTGTGAAACACAAGGTGGCAAAGGTGTAGAAGAAAAATTAAATGAATGCCAACAGTTCAGCTTGCTTAAGTGAGAAACATTTATTTCACATTCCTTGTTTCTGCAGTGAGTAATGGAATTAGGGGAAGTCTCATTATTTCCTATGCTTTTGTTTCCTCCTTGGATTCTAATTCTTAAGAGGACTTTCTGGTAGTAATGGTAGCTGACTGCCTCTTACAAAAGACAGAAAGGCAGTGCAGAGTCAGAAATCTGTTCGTACAAAATCAGACTAACTAACGTAAACGATTTTGAGTCTCTTCCTCAAAATAAAATTTCTGAATAAAATACAGACAATATTGGAAAGTAGCTGATATATTGTTATTCTCTGCTCAAAACTTCTGATACTGTCATTGTTATTGCCATCACTACCGGTGGCCAGCTTATCTTATCATTTTATCTGTTTCCTTAGTGATCAAAGCATGAAATCATAGTAGGTGGACAAAACCATAGAGAACACATGATTGGTCACCAGGGAACGTGTATGAGGAAGGACAGGGAGGGTGCAGATGTAAAGCGGGGAGACGAGGGAGTTCTTCAGCAATAATGGAAAAGTTCTGTATCTTCATGGTTGTGATGGTCCATGAACTCAAATATAGGATAAAATGGCATAGACATACATACTTGAATCCATGTAAAAGTGGCAAAAAATGAACAAGGTCTGTAGGTAATGGTAGTGAAGTAAAATCGATTTCTTTTTGTTTTAATGCTACAATCATATAAAATATTGCTACTGGGGAAATTCACACAAGACTATATGTACTATTTTTACAAATTCCTATACGTCTGTAAGCCTATAATTATGTCAAACTATTAAGTTTAAAAATTATGATAGGCCACAACAGCCACGCCTCCATCTTTGGGGGGGGGGGGGTTGGGGAGTGGGAAAATGAACAAAGTAGTGCTCACAGGGCAAGCAACATCTAATAACAATATATCATCTAGGGTACTTAGGGTAGTGAGATTGGGCTTCTCTTCACAGTAAACCAGAGTACCAGCTCCCGTCTCCTCTTTAGATGTTAGGCAGTTATTAGATTAAAATATGGTTAACAAGGTGTCTGTCCTGTAGCAGGCACACAGCACATGGAACACACCAACTTTCACAAGGGTCTGTGAGTGTCTGATAGATCTGCAGCCTGACCGCACTGAATAGACCAGTTCTACCCTTGTCTGTGCTGTGTGTGTTTGTTATTTGCCCGTGAACTTGCTCCAATTTATACAACAGAATTCTTCCTTCTAGCATCTTTGTTATCTTTTAAAAATTCAGTTACAAGTATGTCATAAGAAGCTTTGAAAAAACAGATAAACAGCAGGAAAACATGCCTGTAATCCTGCCACCCAGAAGGAAACACTCCTGATACATTATTTCCCCCATGTTGTCAGGGGACACTTTCTAAGGGCGCCCCGCCCCGGCCCCCTGCAGAGGATGTCTGAACCCACAGGTCGTATGGAATCCTATGAACTTAATAAAATGATGTGACGTGCGCCTTCTCGTTCCACCTGTCATGCCCACCCTGGCCATTCGCAGTTGGATGTGCAGCAGCAGCCCAGCACAGATTTCTGTTCCTTTGCTCACAATATCATGAGTCGATTCCTTCTTACGATAGATCTTAGCAACATCGGTGTCCGATTTTTTTCCCCTTTCCTTATTAAGTCAACAACTTTCACCTTTTCGTTTCAGTGAAGCCCTTTATGGCTTCTCTTTGGTATATCGGAATTGCCAGCATCTCTGCTCTTGCCCTCGGAGGCCGTTATAAAGTAAACTTGAACACAGCACTGCGATACCAAGGCAGTCTGGTAACCGGGATGGCTATAGAGTGACGGGCGGGCGGGGAGTGTCTACAGCTTGGAGGTACTGGACAAGAGCATGAGTCACATCCCAGGCACGATTCACGTCATACCACAATACTCAGAGTAGCATGCCATTTAAAATTTATAAAGTATTTCTGGGATTTTTCCACTTAATATTTTCCAACCACGGTTGACTATGGATAACTGAAGCTGCAGATAGGGAGGGAGGGGCATCTTCCTGTACTTGCACTATGTTATCCCAGTCTTTTTATCTTAGGTATATAAAGGCTTCTAAAAATGAATATTAAATCATTTTAAAAATTTTATTGTACTTATTGATAGCTGCATACTACATTGCCCCCAGATCATTCGCGTCCATCATGTTATTTAATGACTGCTTGGAATTGCACCCTTTGAATGTCCAGTAAACTAACCAATCTCCCATGGGTGGACATTGGGCTCACTTCTAGTTTTCCTTCTTTAGAAACAATCTCACGATGAACAATTTTTGTTCATATTCACAACTATCTCCTTAGGATAAAGTTTTAGGAGTAGAATTTCTAGATAGGTAAACTGTAAAGGCTTTCAACTTATATTGCCAAAGTCCTTTGCAGAAAAATAAGCATCATTTTAAAAAATGAAACTTGTAAACCAAAAACTATTTCAACAAGATGCTCTGTGTGAAGGGAAATTTTTAGTATCACTTTCTTCAGAGTGATTCACCCCTCCTTAAAGCCAATTGCGATTACCAAATAGATGTAATGTTTTCACAGAATTAAAATAAAAACAGTGAAAATACCTATATAAACAAGGATGTTGAAATAATTTGCTGCTTTTTATTTTTGTTAAACAGTGAGACCAAAATAACTTACTAGCATTAAAGGATAGGAAATAGAATGAGCTCCCACTAACGGGGAACAGTTCTACTAAGCACTACTAAAAACTGAATGAGAACGTCTGGAAAGTTAACACAAAGGAACTTTAGTTTCGATCTTAACCACCGAAGGATTATTTATTTACCCATGTGGACTTTTTAAAAATTTAGGTATTTTGTTTTTCCCAGTACCATTTCATAATGCCTGGTGAGAATTTTTTATAAGTGACAAAGAGGTCCAGTTAGCCTATCATGCGAAGGGTATCCATGTAATATCTAAATGTACGTATTTAGAGCTATACTCTGTTTGAATAAACTCAACATATGAAAATTCATATTTTAAAATAGAAGACAATTGCTGAAAAGGCAGCTGGGTGGATTTTAAAGAAAATTATTTTCAAAAACACAAATTACCACATGAAGGCTGTGTTGATCAGTTTGATGGAAGTATTTCGGATTGCATGTGAAAACCCCACACTGTACCCCAGAAGTGTATTAATGTACATAGTTACCA
>CAUYQV010184081.1:0-14029 GCA_963574575.1 Galagoides demidoff
TTTTTTGAGACGGAGCCTCAAGCTATCCCCCTGGGTAGAGTGCCATGGCATCACAGCTCACAGCAACCTCCAATTCCTGGGCTCAAGAGAGTCTCCTGCCTCCGCCTCCCAAGTAGCTGGGACCACAGGCGCCCGCCACAACACCGGGCCATTTTTTTGGTTGCAGCCATCATTGTTTGTTTGGCGGGCCTGGGCTGGGTATTCAAACCGGCCACCTTAAGTGTACGTGGCTGGCGCCTTAGCCGATTGAGCCACAGGCACCGAGCCAGTAAAAGGATATTTTGATGGTTGTGATGAATAAATGGGGAAGCATATGTAAAGTGCCTATGTAAATAAAGTGTCTATTAAATGAATACTCAGTGTGGGAGTTTATACCTCTTACATTGCAACCTTGGGAACAGACAATAAATACCTATGTTGTACATTACTTAAGAATTCAAGAATACTAAATTTTAGACCAAGAAGTGTACTCAGTGACTCAATAACCCTCTACTACCTCAAGAGATTTGGTGTTCCCCTTAACTGCTTGCTTGCCATAAGGATAGTTTTCCTTCTAAATATGAAGTCTAAGTGGGCAGTTCATAATGACTGGGTTGCTATTGACCCCCCACCCACTTTACTTGCCTAATTTTATCTGGGAAAAATAAAACAAGTGAATTATTAGAGAAGGGGCAAGAAATATACAAGTATTCTTTTCTTAGTCCAACTTGCCTTCTTAACTACTCCCCCACCATGACTACCACCAGTGTGCAGCATACTGCCACAAAACCACCAATCCACAGTGGTCTGATAACCCCAAGTTAGAGACTAACCCCACATCAAGATTTTTATCATATTGCAGGACAGTGCTCCTCTCTGAGATTTGACCTGGTGCCCTCCAGGTTCCTGTCAACTTGGAACTAAGCTACGTGTTTGAGACAAATCATTTCTGCTGTGACTATTATCTCTGCAATCCTCCAGACCCCCCCCAAAGAAAAAATATCTTCCTTCCCTGTGCTTTGAGTAACTCTCCTTTTACTACCAGCCTCTTCTTCACCCCCAAGTCTCTCCTCTAAGAGATTGCCTGTCTTCTCCACACTTCTGGTACTCCATCATGGATAAACCTCAATGCATGTATCCACAACACTTCTGCAGAGAGCTTTATCCAAATATTCTTAACTGAAATCTAACTAAAATGTACCCCTCCATCCTCTTGGTGAGGTTTATTTCTTCCCCCACCTTTCTCAAACCAAGAGGAAGAGCTGGCATTCTTCTGATTACCCGTGACAATGTTCAACCAGGGCTTTACCACCATGCTGTGATAATTTATCCTCCGCCGAGCCCTGAGCCATTTCCCACTACTTCTTCCTCCCCCTCACTCCTACCTGCTGTTTTCTTCCCTTCATTTATTGACTTCAATAAAGGCAGAAACCTTCTTCTATATCCTGTTATTTAGTAAAAGATTTGTTTCAAATATTTTAGTTACAGAAACTTTGATCTGTCAGCCCTTGCCCCTGATTAGGTTAATTCATTTGTTGACAAGTTTATTAATTGGTGCATTCAGTCATTCATTGGTTCATTCAGTCATTCATCTAAGTATTTAATAAGAAACCAGAATGTGCCAGGGACCTATAAAAAAAAGGTGGACAACGCTGGATACAATAAAGAACAAGTACCCTGATCATCACAGAAACCACCCCAAGATATCACCTAACCCCATTGAGAATGGCCCACATCACAAAAGCCGCAGATGCTGATGTGGATATGGAGAGAAGGGAACACTTTTACACTGCTGGTGGGACTGCAAACTAATATGGACGGAATTATGGAGCATCCTCAAAGAACCCAAATTAGACCTCTCATGTGATCCTGCAATCCCATTACTAGTCACCTACCCAGAAGGAAAAAAAAATCTTTTTATCATAAGGACATTTGCACTAGACTTTTTCACAGCTCAGTTTACAATCACCAAAATGTGGAAACAACCTAAATGCCCACACCAACCCACAGTGGATTAATAAGCTGTGGTATATGTATACCATGGAATACTATTCAGCCATAAAAAGATGGAAACTCTGCATCCTTTGTATTAACCTGGATTGAGTTGGAACACATTCTTCTTAGTAAAGCATCACAATGATGGAGAAGCAAGAATCCAATGTACTCAATTCTAATATGAAGATGAGCTAATACAAGAGGTGGGGTAGGGGAATGAGCCAGTTGAGAGAGGAGAGGAGGGAGGGAATGGAGATAGGGGGTTATGGTGTACGGCACACCTCTTGGGGGGTGGGACCTTACCTAACAAATGCAATCAGTGTAAAATAATTCTTTGCACCCTCAATGAATCCCAAACAATAAAATAATAATAATAATAATAATAAGAAGAAGAAGAAGAAGAAGAAGAAGAAGAAGAAGAAGACTTCTGCTTATAGTGCAGAGGATATAGAAAATGGGCAGCTGTAGGGGGAAGGAGGGCTCTGAAGATTATGCAGAGAATGAGAATGAAATGGTAAGTGAGAGAGTGTCCTGAGAAACTCTCTATGAGGTGATGACGTTTAATCTGAAGGACAGAATCTGGGGTTTAACCATGTGGAGAAGTTTCAAGAATGTTCTCTGAGAGCAAGCTAAACATTTAAAATACCTTCACACTTTTGAAAATCTGTGATTCTAACGCCACTGTGCTTCAGCTGTTAAGAAATGAACAAGGGAAGGGTCTCATGTCAAGCCCTGTGGAAAGCCAGCAGTTACAGGTTTTATTTGGTTTTCGTTAACTGCAGTACTTTGTTTCTCAGCTGTCATTGCCGGTGTCAGAAAACAGGTTTCAGAAACCACAAAAACATTTCTCAGAAAGAAAACTCTTGAAAGGAAATACACGTTCATATTGCAAATCTGAAAGTTCCTTGCAACTGTCTTCAGATAAGCTAGTTCTCACACATGATTCTCTGTAGCTCTCATGAGAACACAGACTAATGGTATGAGCCTGTTTAGAATATGACTGCTAGAATCTAACAAGCATCAATCCTGGCCTCAAGACCCACCAAAAAGAGTATGATCAAATTAAGATTCAAATATCATATGTATTTACCATATGCAAGAAAGATGCAAAGTCAGATACCAAAATTAACAAGTTAATTTAGAAAGCTGATGCTGCCAATCATAAGGAGAATCTCTTTCTATGTGTTAAAATTTGTGGATATAGTGTTTGTTAGGCAATATATTTGAAAATCTGGAACATGTTGTTATCTTAAAATTTTTGAATGTTTCTAAAAGTTCTTCTTATGGAAGATGGAAATCCCATGGAAATGGGATTTAAATTATGTCATGACATCCCATGACATTTCAAATAACCTTTCAGTACATTATGATGTCCCTCTCTTTGCATGAAACTCCTAAACCTGTCACAAAAATTTAAGTATTCACTGACTCATACACACATATTATCTTTTTTTTTTTTGCCTTGCCACAGATGAGTATTTTAACTCAGGGAACCTAGATGTAGCTAGTCTTTGTTGTCATCATGGTCGTCATTGTTGTTGCCACCATCATCCATATATATCACCTGCTACTCTAAGGCTATTAAAGGGCCTGTGTCAGTGAGCAATTTGGTAATAATAAATTGCTTTTCCATTGTCTTAGTCTGATCTGACTGCTATTACACATTATCTAGACAAGGTAATTAATAAACAGAAATTTATTTCTGAGTTTTATCTCTTCTCAAGACATAAGAAGTTTACTAAATTTGGGGAGAGATTTACAATCAAGGAAATGACAAGCCCAAGTTGATCTATGGCAGTGGCTCTTAACCTTCCTATGCCATGGCCCTTTAATACAGTTCCTGTGGCTCAAGTGGCTAAGGCACCAGCCACATGCACCTAAGGTGGCGGGTTCGAATCCAGCCCAGGCCACCAAACAACAATGACAGCTGCAACCAAAAAATAGCCAGGCATTGTGGTGGGCACCTGTAGTCCCAGCTACTTGGGAGGTGGAGGCAGGAGACTCACTTGAGCCCAGGAGTTGGAGGTTGCTGTGAGCTATGATGCCATAACACTCTACCCAGGGCGACAGCTTGAGGCTCTGTCTCAAAAAATAGGTTTATTTATTTTAATGGGTTTCGTCTTTTAAAGTATTTTCAATTTCAGTCTTAGTGTTTGGAGACTAAAGCTCCGGTTAGGATTTCCAATTTTGCAAGACCCCAATTTTCTGAAATATTCCTTTTCACATTTGCTTTCAAATCAACCATTCTTTTTATCCTATAAGCCCTTCTCAAAACATAGCCAGTAGCTGCCAATACTCACTAGAAACATTGTTTTCCAGTCTTTTCCCCTAAAGTCACATTTTCTTTAGCAACATAATCCTCCAAGTTAATACAGAAGTTGGGCTGACCAACCGTGACATAACAAGAATTGTCATCTCTCTGGACTCCATTATCAGTTTCTGTACTGTCCACAACTGGACTGCCACGCCCATGTCACATATTTTAGGGATTTTTATTATGGCAGCACCCTGTTTCAGATACAAATATCTGGCTAGAACTAACCACAAAGCTTCACTCAACTGCAGGGGACAGGGAATGTATGGAGATATGCCTTAAAGGCAGAAAACTAGGCCAGGGTGAACACAGGAAGTTTCTACCACATCTTCCATGACCGATCTTTCTAATTAATAATTCCTCACCCACAAACTTCATCTTTTTTAGCTGCATTTCCTTTCCTGATGACATGTGACCACTTTATCATCTTTTATTTGCTGCTTGTCGTTTTGCTGCTCATTTCCCCAACTGGATTTTGAGTTCCGAGACAGGATCATGCCTGACTTAATCCACTTTTGGCTATACAGGTCTTGACATGGTGCCTCGGACATCATAGGTGTCCTACACAACATATTTGTAGGAATACTGTGTAAACTGGTAAATGAATGAACGAGACTTAGATTTTTCTCTTCTCTTATTGCACAACCAGCACCATGCCTAATTTATTCAGCTTTGAACATGAGCCCTTTTGCAGAGGTCATGACTGACTGAGCCTGCTACACAGCTAAGAGTAGCATGAGACATCTTGAATTCCACCCTTGTGACAAAGAGTAGGTAGCTTATCCAGAGGAACAGGTAACACCAGTAAGAAGACGGGGTCATGCAGCAGGCTCCAGGTGCAGCCTGGATACCTACTCCCATCCACTTTCATCAGAGTCATCAAGCCACAGTGGGGGTGGTGGAGGCACAGGTGGGGCCCAGCGGGGACGGCTGCTCTCCTTCCTGCTCAGCTCAGCTGCTTCTGTTTTGTTTGCTGGGCACAGTTGTCTTCCCTCCTACCTCCCCCATTCTCCACCATCTTTCCACAGACACAAGTAACTAAACTGCTTAAAGGAGGGATTTTTCTTTTTACTTTACCTGAGAAAGCAACCAAAGGCCAATACCTATTTTTCTATATTTCAGTTTTAGATTCAATAAAAGAGTTTTACTTCTTTTTTTGGAGGCAATGAACCAATCCTGAACAGGTTTTGTTTACAGCTAGATTAAGAGTTTCACTATGTGTGATTCTACTGAGGCACTGTACCCGACTTCCTTTGGAAGCTGCACACCCTTGCAGTACTTACCATATTAAACTAATTTCAGTTGGCTACTAATAACACTCTTTGGGGTCTCCTAACTCCATTCATCCAAATCTCTTTCCCACGTTCTCCTCCCTCTTCCCAAGAAGCAATATTGCTACTAACTAACGTTCAGGCCTTTCCACCTGCACACTCAGAGTCACTTCCTCTTGGTTCCATGATTGACAAGTGACCTTGGCCAAGCTAATTAATCTCTGTGCTTTAGTTCTCCTGTCTTTAAATTGAAAATAATATCACCTACTTCACTGTGTTGTTGTGAAGATACCTGGGTTGACAAGTAATCTTCTTATCATAGTGCCTGGCACAGTAAATGCTTGTAAGTGTCAGCAGTTATCATTATTCTCCTGTCCTGTGGTTTGGACAACCAAATGTATGTGAACATTTCCAAATCTTCATCTCTAGCCCTGCTCTTTGCTAAATTCTACACGGGCATTTCTAACTCCCTAGCAGACATTTTCACTTGTATGTTCAGCAATCGTCTCAGAACTCATTTTGTGTGAACACCTTTTCTTTACTCCAGGATTGTGATGTTTTTCAAATCATCATGCAGGTTCCCGGCAGGTCCATTTCATTCCTTGTGTAGCTTGATTCTTCCTCAGAACCAGAACTCAGTTTGGACCTCTCCTCTCTACACTCCCTGAATGTGGTCCAGGACCTTATGACGTTACCCTGTCGTATGCCACACAGTCCTATCACAATTAACTTCCTTAAAAACGAACATGTCATTCATCGGTGGCAGGACTGCAAAATGGTGCAGCCACTTTGGAAGGAAGTCTGGCAGTTCTTACAAAACTGAAATGCTCTTACCATATGTTCCAGCAGTTGTGCTCCTTGGCATCTCCCCAAAGGAATTAAAAACTTCTGTCCTCACAAAAACTTGCTCATGGATGTATATAGCAGCTTTATTCATAATTGCCAAAATGTGCAACCACCAAGATGTTTTTCATTAAGTTAGAGGATAAATGATAAATAAGCTGTGGTATGTCTTGGCAAGGGAATACTATTCAATGTTCAAAAGAAATGATCTATCAGGCCATGGAAAGACATGAAGGGAATTTAAAGGCTTATTACTGAATGAAAGAAGACAATCTGAAAAGGGTACAGGCCATATAATTGCAATTATCTGACGTCTGAAAAAAGCAAAACTCTGGAGACAGTAAAATGATTGGTGGTTGCCAGAAGTTAAAGGGGAGGAGAGGAATAAATAGAGCACAGAAGATTTTTAGGGCAGTGCAACAAATCTGGATTATACTCTAATGGTGGAGACATGTCACTGTATATTTGTCCAAACCTATAAAGTATACACCAAGAGTGACCACTAAGGCAAGCTGTGTATTTTGGGTGATTGTGATGTGTCAACACAGATTCATCCTGTGTAGCAAATGTACCACTGGTGGGGAATGTTGATAAATGGGGAGAATGTGCATGTATGGGGCCAGAAAGTACGTGGGAAATCTCTGTACCTTCCTCTGTGTACCTAAAACTACTCTTAAAAAATATTTTAAAAAATAAATCTAGAGACTGTTAACGCACATGTGAACAGGATACAGAATACCAAAGCTCATAGCAGCAGTACTGTTCATAACTGCTCTTAAAAAAAAAAAAGAATTGGCAATACACTCATAAAATAACTAATAAAAATCAACATCAGAACTGGTAAAAATAATCAAAGAACAAATATACAACAGCAGATAAGATAAACTAAAATATCCAAACAAGAGAATATTTATACAGCAATGTAAAATAAACACTGCTACAGCAACAATCAACAAGGGTGAATCTTTAGAATGTAATACTGAGCAACAAATATCTAACACAACAAGTACACTTATTATGACTCCACTTAAGTTCAGAAATAGTCCAGACTAAACTCTATTTTCTGAGAATATATATGTAAGTGATAAAACTACAAAGCAAAACAAGTGATTAAGAATCAGGACAGGTTATAACCTTTTTTTTTGGATACAGAGTCTCACTAAGTTGCCCTGGGGTAGAGTGCCATGGTGTCATAGCTCACAGCAAACTCAAACTCTTGGGTTCAAGCGATTATCTTGCCTCCTGAGTAGCTGGGACTATAGGTGCCTGCCACAACACCCAACTGTTATTTTAGAGATCGGGTCTTGCTCTTGCTCAGGCTGGTCTTGAACTCTTGAACTCAGGCAGTCCACTCACCTTGGCCCCCAAAGTGCTAGGATTACAGGTGTGAGCCAACACGCTCTGCCAGGTTATCAGCTTTGAGGCTTGAATGAGATTATGACTGGGAAGGCCGAGAGGGGTATTCCAATATTGTATTTCTATACCAGAGTGAAGGTGACAGTGATGCTTGCTTTATAATTATGCTTTATACACTATATCTGTTGTAGTAATAGTATTTTTTCCTAGTTGTGGGTTTTAGTTCCCTATTCATAAGGCAAAAAATAGAAAGCGATCCAATTATACTATTTGCCAGATGAGAAATCTCAATACTCCCAGTTGCCCAGAGGGCAAGCTCTGAGCTTCTACTTTAGCACAGAAGCACTTCCAAGTCTTGCTCCAGACATCTCTGCCCCCACTTTATGCCATGTGCCCTGGTTTCTAGCACCCCTGTGAACCCCTTACACTTCCTGTGCGTGCATCTCAGGGTCTTCCTCAATACCATGCCTTCTCGCTTCCCCGTCTTGCTGCCTTGACTGACATTTCTCTGTTCTCCGTTGGCAAACCACTTTCCTCCTTTGACACTCAGTCCAATGTCACTTCTTCACTGCAGTTATCTCCCAAACTCCCAAAGTCAGCATTTCTGTTTCTTTGCTCTCACACCACTTAAAAGTAAATAACAGTGCGATCGTTCTTAACATGCCTATCGCATGCAACATTCCTTTCCAGAGTTCTCTCTCTCCTACTACACGGAGAGTTCCCGGGATCCGGCACCTCTTATTCATCATTGCCTCCCTCAGTACAGTCTGTGGTTTTCCACCCACAGCTCTTCTTACATATGAAGTAGCTGTCACTGCATTGCCTATTATCCTTATTTATTTACAGAGCTACCTCAACCTATGTTATATGATTTTTGTAAGAATTAAAATGAGACAGTATGATGGGCCCAGCATAGTATTTAGAACATTTTAATTTATTATATTTTATAAAAAGCTTTTCTTGAAGTGGTGACTCAGAAATATGCTAGAGGGCGCTAATCCCCCTCTTTTTAATAGGCTACTGCACTCCCGGGGGCCTTAACATTTGACCTGCTCATCTAACCAGAAACCAAAGAAAGAATCAGATGTTTAGTAAGCAAAATATCAAGCACATTTATTTAATGAAATAACGTAACACCGTTCATGTGTTTAAGTCTATAATTTATTTGAAATTATTTGAGGAAAAACAATCCAACAGCCAGAGCGATGATGGCTGATGCATTTATCACTTGTTTTAGTCTCTGCTTGTCTACATTCCCCAAGCCAGGTCTCTCCAATAAGCAGTGGAAAAATCAAAGCAGGCAATGTTGATTTTGGCGATGCTCTAGCCTGCTCTAAAGTGAAGAAATGCCAAACAAGGTGTTTCCTCAATTGTACAATGGAAAGTTTCAACTAGATCATCATCAGGGTCCTTTTCAATTCTAACATTCTGTAATACACAACTCTAGCTCATTAAAGAAAATGCATGACCTGTTTTTAAAAATGCAAAAAAAAAAAAAAACACTTGACCAAAAAGTGACAAAATTTGATGAAAAGTAAAAAAAAAAAAATTGTCTTCCCAAACAGAATAAAACAAAGCCTTGATTCCAATTTTTCCTTCCATATTATGCTTGCTTAATAAAGCAATATGAGTAGCAAATGATTGGCTGCCTGAAAGCTATATTGATTGTGAAATATATTCCTACCTCTCCTGTCTCTCCACCTTCTGTTAATAACTAGCCTAGTCAAATAGTGTGTTCTATAGAAGACAACAAAGTAAGTTTATTGTATGTAAAGCATTAGTCAGCTGATTGAAAGCATCGTAGTTTTACAATGACTTCATTCACTTCAGCCACCTGAAAAACCACAAGCTTTTATGACTAGATGCCAACCCCAGGGAACAATACTAAATTAATAGATGGAGAAGAAGAGATTAGTAAATAACTTGATTTCATGTTTGTAAAACTCAAAGTGACTCATACTTTGGGTGCAAGATGAAACTAGGAACTAAAAGCAGAAATATATTGTTCTATTTTGATTTGGGGGTTAGAATCTCACTTTGTTGCCCTGGGTAGAGTACCATGGTGTCATCACGGCTCATAGCAACCTCAAACTCCTGGGCTCAAGTGATTCTCCTGCCTCAGCCTCCAGAATAGCTCTCTGTAGGCCATGCTGTTAGATCCTGAACTATGTATGACAAATAGTTGTAGTAATTTCTAAATTGTGAGGATGTCCTTCAGTCTATCTTGAATAAAGACAATCGGCTTGGCATCTGTGGCTCAAGCGGCTAAGGCGCCAGCCACATACACCTAAGGTGGCGGGTTCGAATCCAGCCCGGGTCCGCCAAACAACAATAATGGCTGCAACCAAAAAATAGCCAGGCGTTGTGGCGGGTGCCTGTGGTCCCAGCTACTTGGGAGGCTGAGGCAGGAGACTCACTTGAGCCCAGGAGTTGGAGGTTGCTGTGAGCAGTGAAGCATGGCACTCTACCCAGGGGGACAGCTTGAGGCTCTATCTCAAAAATAAATAAATAAATAAATAAATAAAATAAAGACAATCTACTTTGAATACAAATTTTCTGCATGTCCTTGTGAGTTTCACAAGATTAAAAGTAACCAATCATAATGAAAATTTATTTTGATATAACTATGCTTATAACTCAATATTTTAAATGATTATAATGTATCATTTTGAATACTCTACAATTAAAATGTCAGGAATAGAAGAATGTAGTTTTATCATAAACTTTATGCAATTATCCATCATAATTGTTGTCAGGCCAGGCACAGTGGCTTGCACCTGTAATCCTAGCATTCCGGGAGGCCAAGCTAGGTGGATTGCTTGAACTCACAAGTTCTAAACCAGTCCGAGCAAAAAGTGAGACCCTGTCTCTACTAAAAATAGAAAAACTGAGGCAAGAGGATAACTTGAACCCAAGAGTTGGAGGTTGTGCTGAGCTATGACGCCATGGCACTCTACCCAGGGCAACAGTTTGAGACTGTCTCAAAAAAAAAAAAAAAAATTGCTGGCTGTGTGTCTTTGATCACGTTTCTTAACCTTTCTGAACGTATCTTCCTGATTTATAAGGTGGGGCTACAGCTATTATCTTCCTTACAATGTACAGATGTGTATAAGATTCTTTGAACTCTACTAGGCCTCAGTAAGATGGCGACTATTTATCACTGCCATCTAGTGTGTTTTAGCATAAAAACATGGTCTGGGTAGTTTTTCATGAATTTTAGCACATTTTGTAAAATAAGCCTAGCATGCTGGCTCTTTACATACCATTTAAAAAACAAAACTTATTTTAAGTAATTATCAAATATCATTCCCTACTCCTTCCTTGGGCATCCAAATTATTTTTATTTACTAAAAAACCCTCTCCTCAGTAGTGAGTTCACAAAGGTTCTCTCATCATCCTAAAACAAAACTTATTTTAAGTAATTATCAAATATTCATTCCCTACTCCTTCCTTGGGCATCCAAATTATTTTTATTTACTAAAAAACGCTCTCCTCAGTAGTAAGTTCACAAAGGTTCTCTCATCATTCTATAAGATTCTTAAAACATTCACTAGGCAACACAGAAACTCTATTTAGAAGCAGAGAAAGCATGCAGTAACTTATATGAGATACTTCCCTTGCCAGAGTTTTTTCCAGGAAACCTGGTATACTTGGAGGGGCCAAGCTGTGACTCTCCACATGTGCAGGTGTGGCTGACAAGCCAGCTGAATAACCAACCCCCAACCACACCGCCTGCCCACATTCCCCAACACCCACGCCACATTGTCCTGTGTTCTCTAGGAAGTCTGCTATGCTGACGTGGCCATGCTTTCTCCATTGTACAATGTCAGGAACTCGAAAGGTATTTTCAGGGGCTATCGCTGAAGCTTACCAACAGTCCATTGATTGCTGGTGGTTTACAGCATCCCCAACAAATGCTGTGTTGTTTTAAGTTGTGCTTTGGCATCTGGGTTCTCTATCCCGCTTTGGACAACCCAAGTATAGCAGCTATATAGCAACTGCTTGTATACGTGTTTAACATCCGTCTTTCACATGTTCCCTATCCTGGAGAGTGAGCTTTAGGGATTCCACATCGCTCAGAGATGACAATGCTGAAACAGGCCCAGGATCTACTGGGAGCCTCTCTCAGATCACAGCTACATAGGAGGTTTGTAATGTTAATGATAAGGGCTAGAGCTCATTGTAAGAACTAGTTAGTTCGTTCAGGCTATTATGACAAAAATTCCACAGATGAGGTGGCTTATAAACAATAGAAATCTATTTCTCATTGTTCTGGAGGCAGGGAGGTCCAGGATCAAAGCACCAGCAGATCTGGTGTCCACAAGGACCTACTTTCTGGTTCATAGGTGGCCATCTTTGCTGCTGTAACCTCACTTATTGGAAGGGACAAAGGGCCTCTCTGGGGTCTCTTTCATAAGGGATCACTCTACCTCCATGATCTAATCACTTTCCAAAGGTCCCACCTCCTAGTACCATCACATTATTTGGATTCAACATATGAATTTTGAAAGGACAGAAAAACATTCAGTCTATAGCAAGCTCAGTGTTAAGGTCTTTTGGGACCATAGACTTCTGTATTCCATTTTTTCATTCATTCATTCAGTCAATTCAACAATTATTTCTCGAAGGCCAAATATGTGCCAGAACCATGTTTATACAATGAGCAAGAAACAATCCCTCCCTTGAATGAGTATGGGCTAGTGAAGTAGACAGATGGAGTAACTATTTCTGTGATCTTTTTGTGTCTCCTAACTGTGAGTCACCCAAGGACTGGATTCAATCAAACCAATCAGTTTTTCTTTGTTTGTTTGGGGTTTTTTTTTTTTTTTGAGATATTCTCACTTTGTCACCCTCATTACAAACTCTTGGGCTCAAGCCATTCTCTTGCTTCAACCTCCTGAGTAGCTGGGACTACAGGCGCCTGCCATAATACCCAGCTATTTTTAGAGACGGGGTCTTGCTCTTTCTCAGTCTGGTCTCAAACTCATGAGCTCAGGCAATCCACCCGCCTTGGCCTCACAGAGTGCTGGGATTACAAGAGTGAGCCACCACACCCAGCCCCAATCAGTTTTAAATTGTTATGTTAACCAGTTGGATGAAAGTATTTCAAATTGTATATAGAAATAAACAGTACACTGTACCCCCTTAGTATTAACGTACACAGCTATGATTTAAGTAAAAAAAAAAAAATTAAAATAAAATCAAGACAAAAAATAGTTATTGCAGTTGATATTTTAATCTTTTAAAACAATCAAATTTTCTGATCTTCAGATCTTTTGTATCAAAAATACAGAGGTTTAAATATATAGAGTTCTTCAGAACTCTAATAAATGGCATGGGTCAATTCTTTTGTCACTAAAACAAATTCCCTAGAGAGTGGTGGGAATGAGTTTAGAAATCAAGATTATCTGAATGGGAAGGCAACTAATGGGAATCTCTTCTATTGAGTCCTGGACAAAAAGTGGCAAATAACAAAGATTGGAAAGTGAAAAATAGAGAAAACAGGACAGGATGTTTCTTTCACACAAAAAGGTACTTCTGTTATCCTATTATTACCATTTCTCTGGAAGAAAAAGAAAGTGCCTAAACCACTGAAAACTTTTTTGTTCTGAAAATGATTCCTAAACAAATACTAAAAACACTTCACATTGTTTAATTTGGAATTTGCTGGTCTGACTGGAATGTTTTTAGAAGCTCTTGTATTAAGAAATTCTACCTTAAACCAAAGACCCAAGGGCCTATCCTAAATCATTAATGTTTCCACTGAGACTTACCACTGAAATCATATGAGCATTCCATAACAAAGACTTCTCAATAATGAATTTCTAGAGATCTGCAGAAAGAACACTTTCACTTTTCCTGATTTAGAAAGTACTGCTTGGTTAATGAAAACACTTATGCAGTTGGTGTTATTTCTTTTTTAAATTAAATTGGGTGAGGGAGTAACCCCTGCCTTGCCCTGGCCTGGTCTACTTTGCTCAAGCCATTTCAATCTCCTTGAAGACTCTGAGTAACTGAAGATAGAAATAGTAGGGAGATTTGGGCAATTTCCTGGTTTTATTAAGGGATAGCTGGGGTGATTGGGGGAGAGCCATGACAGACAACCATGTTCTTCTTATAATAAAAGGACTCAGAGACACACATATCATCAGAGAACCTTGATTCACCATCTTCCTGACTAATACTTCAACAAAATATATATTCCTTAGGTCATACATTTGCCTATGAGCTGGGCTTTAAATATTCCCTCTCCTCACAAAAGCAAGACCTT